>PVIA01003124.1:103494-180463 GCA_004024845.1 Tonatia bakeri
CCCCCCCCCACCCCGCCGCAGGCAGCCCCGGCCCAGGCAGCCCCCACCCGGCCGCCCGTCCCGCTCCCCAGCAGTTTGCTTGCTGTCCCGGCGCCGCCCCGCTGAAACGGTCTCTTCTGACGTGTTGGTTTAATGCAGGTGTCATAAGGACAGGGACAAGCAGCCCCAAGCGTGCACAGCACTGATCGTTTGTTTAATTGTTCGATATTTCAGAAATGTCTCCCAGAGATCCGTGAGGGTCTGGTAATAAACTACCTCTTTTTCTTTTTGTTTTTAAACTAACTTTTGGATGGGGACATTACTGACACGAAGAGGAGTCTCTAGGAACGATTTATTTCACAACTTTCAATATTTATTTATTTATTTATTTATTTATTTATTTTTCTCTTAATCCTCACCTGAGGACAAGCTCACTGACTTTAGAGAGAAGGGAAGGAAGGGAAACAGAGAGGGAGAGGAACATCGATCAGCAGCCCTGTGCATGGTCCCCAACAGGGGACCGAACCCACAACGCAGGCATGTGCTCCAACCGGAAATCAAACCTGTGACCCTTCCGTCTATGGTGCGACCAACTGAGCCACACCAGGCAGGGCCAAGCTTCAGAGAGGCCACCACAGGACCCCGTGTGGGTGGGGAGGGCAAAACCAGTGGCCACACCTGAACCCCATCCCTGCAGCTCACTGTGGGCTACAGGGAGAGAGAGGGGACTCCAGCCTCCTCTGCCTGGAGACCCCGGGCCACGGGCCTCACCCAACCCCATCTGAGAGGCAAGGGTGTTTGGAGAAGGCACTGGCTCAGGCCCGAAGGGCAGCGTAGTGCTTCAGCCGAGGACCCCTGACCCAGGAACTTAGGCTCAGAGCCTCCTTCTCTTCTCATCAGGGAGGGATGATGTGAGGATTTAATGAGATTGTGCTGGGCATAAAAAACCCTTAAAAATCATTACCTGTTAGTATGATTCCGGAAGTACGCACACACGCACACACAGAGAATTGTGCAGGAGATTTGGGAGGTGTTCACACACTCTCCCAAGTCCGTTCCTGAAGCCTCGGCCTACAGACACTCTAAGTCATCCGCCTCCCCCTCCCCAGCCGAATCACCAGGGCCTAGAGAGTTGGGAGGCATGACAGCCGGAGGCAGCCCTGGTTAAGAAAGGGGTGGGAGGTAAGGAGTTGGGGTGGGCCCGGGGTTGCACTCAGAGGAGCCAGTGTGACTGCACCTGCCTTGGCCCAAGGAACAGGCCCTCAAGGGCAGGTGGGACCTGATTCCAGCTGCCCGTGTGGGTGGGGAGGTCCAGCCCAGCCAGGAGTTCCAGTTGGCCCAGTGTGGAGGATGGGCCTGTGAGGCCTCCGGCACTGGCAGAGCTCGTACAGGCCCAGCTCCTGCTGCCGACCCTAGGGCCTCCCAGCCCAGAGCACTGAGGGCCCGTGGGCCTGTCCTGGGCTAGCACCTATGTCTGAGTGTGCGCTATGCACTCCCAGGAGTATATGCTGGCGAGCGGTGGGCACTGTCGTTACTTGTGGTTGGCCTTTGGGTCCACAGAAGTCATAAGAACCTTCCCAGGAAAAGCAAACACTCATGTGAGCTGGCTGGTCATGCCACACTCACAGGAGGAGCAGGGCATGAAAGCAGGCATACCGCCAGTGCCAGGACACCTCCCCATGCCTAGAGCTCAGACCCCCCAGCGGTGCCACAGACGAGGACACTGAGGCCCAGTGGGGAGAGTATTTGTCCAGGTCTTCCGGGGGCTGGGACGAGAGCCAGGGCACGTGTATCACACACATCCTCACATGAGCTCAGATGCATACACACAGGCGTCTTTGTGCACCCACACCCACTCCTGCACGGGCACATCCAGGCAGGAGGGCCCACACCCCAAGGCCCCTCCCTTGGGCACACCCAGCCCCGCCTGGTCACACACTCTGGAGCACAAGACCCAGCCTCAGCCATACCTGTGCAATGCATGTGAAATGGCCTTGGAATTTCCTGCGAAGGGTGGCACTCAGGGACCACGGTCTGAGGCGGGCACAAGGAAGGACCTCAGGACACTGACCAGCTCTCATGCTTCCTCATCTCACAGAATTTCACGTAGTCGAGGAAACGCACGTTGTTCCATGTTGACGGAAATCCCTCTGCAGCTGCAGATACACAGCCTCGCACTCACATCCCCGACGCAGATTTCACCCACCCAGTCTCACATGTGATGCACTAACGCCACTGGGCACCCACAATGCCCACCTTACACCTACAGACCATTTCAAGCACCACAACTTACACACACATGCCTACACACCACCGCCATTGTGTACCACAACCAGGCACACCCAGACACCCACAAATGCACTCACATGTAGAGAGATATGTCCAGCCACTCAATTTCCATTCAGAAAACCAGCACACATACGTGTGCAGCTTGTCACACTCACACTCAGACCCATGTAACATCCACAAATTCACACAGATGCCAACACCAGCTCCCTACATAAAAACACACTCAGAAACAAACCCAAACACATGTGCACACACAACCACACACAACCACAGCTGGATATGCACACTGAGACATACAGGCCCAAAAGACCTAACACACAAACTGCGCATTCACTATCATATGCAGCATCAGAGACACGCTGCCACACACACGCAGCAGATGCTTCACCGCAAAATCACCACAGAACACAAGCAAGTATTGGACGGATATCCACAAATAGGGGCTCAGACGCTTACAAATACATCCAGTAATGTACACACACTTGCATGTGTGCACAACTATATTCACACGCCTCCACACTGACAGACATAGACTTGTATCACACACAAATGCGCTCACACAAATATGCAGTTCCTAAATAAATATGCACGCTTGCACTCTCACAAGTGTACCTAGAAGTGGACCTTCTTACACAATTACACCCACTTCCACGGCTTACACACCCTGTCATACCTGGCTGACACCACAGACTCAGACACAGTCACCCATAACTACACTCATGATGCATGAAGACGCGTTCCAAAAGCGCCCACACACGCACCAACCACCCTGAGACCCTCACACATAAACACACTTGGGCACAAATAGCCCCCACTACACACTGTTGGAGCCCCTAGCAAATTCTGTTGAAACCAGAAATACACGTGCGGACTTTCGCAGTTACACCCGGTAACAGCCGTGCGAACACACACAGATACAGTCGTAAGTACACCTTTCAGTGTCTGCCACACACTCCTTCCCTGGCCTTCACCACACCCCGGCACAGAACACAAATACATTTGCATGTTCACAAATACACACACTCACGGAGCCACTGACGAGACGCAGACACACACACCCCACTCCCACACCCTCAGGACAGACACCTACACAATGCAGGCCCTCTTACATGCATCGCGTGGAAAACGTGGAACCCCACATACATGTGCGCACTCGCAGACATCCTCAGACACACTTGTTCGGCACCTACACACAGTCGGCGACATGTGGAGATATGAATACACATATTCTTGTACGCTTACAACATGCTATCAGAAACAGGTGCGCCCACACACATGCTCACACTCGCATGTAAGGGTACACACTCGGGCCAGCATGCACATTGGGAAACAGAGGGTCCCTCATCCTCTCCAGTGCGTTCACAAGGACACACGCGCACACACGTGCACGCGCACACTCACTCCTCCTCAGCCTCCCCACCCCACCCTGCGGCGAAGGCCCGGGAGAGGCGCGGCACCGGTCTGGGGGCGGGGCGCACCTGGGCTCCGCCCCGGGGCGGGGCCGACGCAGCGTCGCGAACGCTAGCGGCCGCACCTGGCTCGGCGGCGGCCCGGGTGCGAGCGCAGCGCAGCGCAGCCCAGTCGGAGCGAGCACAGAGCCGGCGCCAGCAGCCCCGGCAGCGCCATGGTGGAGGCGGCGCCCCCCGGGCCCGGGCCGCTGCGGAGGACCTTCCTGGTCCCCGAGATCAAGTCGCTGGACCAGTACGATTTCTCTCGGGCTAAGGCGGCGGCCAGCCTGGCGTGGGTGCTGCGGGCCGCGTTCGGGGGCGCAGGTACCCTCTGGGGGCGACAGGTGCGGGGGGCGGGCTTGGGAGGTCGAGGTCGTGGGAACAATAGCGCGGGCCGCTGGGGTTCCCGGGCTCTGGGTTTGCGGCTCGGCCCGGGCGTTGGACTTTGGTCGCCGGGCTGCGGGAGCGCGGTGGGGGTGGGGCCAGCGGCCCAGCTCCGCGCCAGGACCCTGGCGTCGTGGGCCCCAGGTGAGCGGGGAGGTGCCTATAGGCCGCCTGGGGTCTCCAGTGCCGGCCTTGCCTTGCACGCTCTCCTCCCCTTTACACACTCGCATCACGCGCGCGAGGACTCCCAACTCACACCCAGGACCCACACCCGGAGGCCCGGACGCACACCCCGCGTCGGCCCCGCCTGCGCTGAGGGCGGTGCGGGGAGCTCCGGAGACCCTCTCTTTCGCCTCCACTTCCCCGGCCAGGGTTGGCAGCTGTGACTTATTGCCTCGCTTTGCCTAGGAGGCGGACGAGCCCAGTGGAAGGGAAATAGCTTGTCCAGGATCTCCCGTGGCAGGGGCCCAGGCGCAGGCCCACTTGTGTGAAGAAGTCGGGCTACCGGAGAGGGGAGGATGTGGGTGGGTCCCCAGGATTGGAGGCCCTGGGCAGGCTCAGTCAGGGCCACACGCCAGAGCTGGGAGCTGGAGCCAGGCCATGGGGAAGCTGGGGTTAATTAAGGACTGGGCCTTTCCTGGGGGACGCCCTGCCCACCCACTGGTCCTGGCACCAGCTGGGGACAGCCCATCCTCCCTCAGTGGCCTTCCCAGATGAACCTGTTCTGGGCGTGGGTCTCTGTGATAGCAGTCCCTCTCCCGGAGCCGCCCGAGCCTGTCTCTCTTGCAGTCTCTCTCCCTGCACCCTTACACACAGGGCCTGTTTGCCCCCAAGGATCTGCTTGAGGAGGAAAGGCAGTTGCTGGGGAGAGAGGCTCAGGTAGCCTCAGCCCCTCACACCCTGGGTTCGGAGGCCCCACAGGGCTCACCTCTGGGAATCAGCTGGGTTTGAGTACTAGCTCCACCAGACTGTGGGCGGTCTCAGTTCTCTGAGCTTGCATTTCCCCCTCGGTGAAAGAAGGCATTCCTTCACCTATTTGCCCATTTGCAAATGGGCCGGGACAGTGCAAAAGTGACCGGAATCCCAGTTGGTACCTTCTTCACCAGGTGGCTGGGAGGCAGAGGAGAGAGCGCTGCCACAGAATTATCCGCACCGTGCCTGGCACACAGGACACACTACATAGATGCTTGCTATTACTGCTGCTGGCATCAGTGTGCTGCTGATTTTATTAATAATGTGAATATTATTCATCATCCCCTGGCCAGGAGACAGCAGAAATTACTATCCCATTTCACAGAAAGGAAAGTGAGTTCTCCAAGGAGATGCAACTGCCAGTGTTGCTTCGGGCTGCCGAACCAGGGCCACTGGACCTGCAGGCGTTGTAGGCAGGATGAGAAGCGCAGTGGCTTCTGTAGATCTGGGATGGGAAAAGAACGAGAAATACCTCGGTAATAATGTGTTTACATCGATTACATGTTGAAATGATACCATGTCAGGTGTCCAGAGGACCCTTGAACAACATGGGCTGGGGCGCTGACTGCCCCCCCCCCGCACAGCTGGAAACCTGTGTGCAACTTCTGACTCCCCCAGAACTTAATTACAAATAGCCTGCTGTTGACCTTACTGATAACAATAGTGGACTTACACGTTTTTGTATGTTCTACATATTATGTGCTGTGTTCTTGCAGTAAAGTGAGCTACAGAAAAGAAAATGATATTCAGATAATCATAAGGAGGAGAAGATGCTTCTACAGGATTTTCTGGGAAAAATCCACATATGCACGGGCCCATCCAGTTCAAATCCGTGTTCATGGGTCAGCTGTGCATTAGGTTGAAAAGATTACTAAATGCACACTGCTTGTTTCTATTTTTTCAATGTGGCTCCTGGGACATCTAAAATCATGCGTGTGGCTCACACTGTGTTTCTGAGGGTGAGCCCCACTCTGCAGTCAGCGTGCCACAAACAGTGTGCAGCACAGAGTGCTGGTGGGTCTCGGCTCCCAGGGGACACGGGCACTGTCTGAAGGCACTGCTGGCTGCATGGGAGGAAGGTGCTAGAGACCATCCAGTGACTAGAGACCAGGGATTCTGCTCAACACTTTACAACCTGGGACAGCCTGCCCCACCCCCCAGGTGGACACAAAGAATTATCCAGCCCCAAGTGCCAACAGAGCAGAGGTGGAGACGCGCTGGGATAGAGGAAGTGCTTGGTAAACATTAGCCGTCAGTGGCAACATGTCACCTCAGTTTCATTTTGAAGGCCCTGACAAGTCCTGCAGAAAAGAAACGCATTCTGTTTTCGCTGGTGGGAATGAGTAGGAGCTGGAGAGACAGGGAGGAGTGTTTGGCTTTGAAAGATGCCAGGAAGTTGAAGTTGACTGCATGTTGGAGGAGGAGAGTGAAGGAGGGATGGTGATTTTTCACTGCGATGGGAACAGAGAGAAGGAGCAGTTTTGGAGCAAGATGCTAAGGAGTATGGGAGTTGCCAAGGCCACGGCAGGTGCTCAGATGGCAGTGGAAGCCATCATATATGTGTGGGGGGTGGACATGTCTATTTACAAGGTTGCCGAGACAGCTGTCAGGAGCTCTGCCTTGAGGGGGCAGGTGTGGAGGGGCCTGGTTTGAGTGGTGGGAACCTGGGAGATGCTGAGGGGAGGACGGCTTCCAGAAGGATGAGGTCCCGGGCAGAGAGCCCAGGCAAGACACAGGCCGCGATTGTGCATCGGGTGGCCACTGTGGCCTTGAGAAGGCAGGGATCTGGAAGGGCAGGAGCCAGGCTGGGGAGGTTGGGGTGGGGTGGGCTGGAAGGAAGTGAAGCCTGGAGAACTCTTCTTTCAAGGAGCTGAGCTGGGAGGGGCAGAGAGTAGGCACAGCTCTCCACAGGGGTGGGGCGTTACGTGGGAAGGTCAAGTACGATTTTAGGGGGTGGGGAGAGAGCCCAGCTAGGGAGGGACTGAAGGCAAGGATGCTTGGGTCCTTGAGGGTGGGAGATATCTGGGAGTGTGGCTGTGACAAGAGGCACCGAGGAAGGTCTGGTCACATTCAAATGTCCTAAGTGACAGAATCCTGCCCTCACTCTTTGAAACACATGGGGAACCCCAGTACACAAAACAGCTTCTCTGATTGACTGGAATGAGTGGGGCTTCTCTGGAAGAACCCCATGAGGGTTGGAACCCACATTGGCCTCAGTTACCTCTTCCTTGTTACCCCTTCCTTGGCCTTCCTGGATTTTTCTGGCAGCTTATTCTGATCTCTCTCCTCCCCACCCTTGGGTCCTACTTGAGCCCTGCCCCTTGTGTGGCTTCCTCAAGCCTATTCCTAGTCTTCAGTCCCACTCAGGGTGTCCAAGGCTGCATCTGCAACAGGACCACACTGCTCTCCTAAGCCCCAGCCCCTCATACTGAGCTTCTTGATCCCCCCCACCCCAGTCGCCACCCCCTTTTCCCTCCCTCCCGCCCCCACCATGAGGGCCCTGGCACCTCCCTCCACATCCTCCCTTCAGTCACCCAGTTCATCCCCACCCCCGCAAAGTGTCTACAGTCTGTCCACCTCCTCCATTGGGTGCCCTGCCAGCCAGCCCCCAAATCCGAGCTGAAAGGGTGTAGAGTCTGTTAAAGGTCTGGATGTGAAGGCCAGCTCCATCCTTGCTTCACTGTGTGGCCTGAGGCAGGTGCTTCCCAGGGTTGTAGTAAGGTGTAAATGAGCCTAATGGGGTGTTGTGGGGCACTGATGTGGGTGATATTAAGCAATGTGGCATTGTAATGGTCCTCTCCCCCCTCCCCCCACCCGCCCAACAAGACCTCCTTGCCTTCTCCCCAGGCCTAGCTCTCTCATCATCTGACCTTCATGTGCATCTGGAACACCATCAGCCCTTCCTCTGGCAAACTCCTCCACACTTGTGTCTTCTCTCCCAGTGCCATCCTCCCTGACCCAGAGCCCCTTTAACTGGAGCCGCTTGACGGTGTGCGTGGGGTTGGTTGGTTTCCGGAGGCCCTGACCTGCCCTCACTCCCCTCGCCCACACAGAGCATGTGCCCTCGGAGCTATGGGAGCCCTTCTATACCGACCAGTATGCGCAGGAGCACGTGAAGCCCCCGGTGACCCGGTTGCTGCTCTCGGCGGAGCTGTACTGCCGGGCCTGGCGGCAGGCGCTGCCACAGCTCGAGACGCCCCCCAGCCCCTCTGCACTGCTGGCCCTGCTGGCACGGAGGGGCACGGTGCCCACACTGCCGGAACGCCCTGTGCAGGAGGCTGACCTGCGACACCAGCCTATCCTCATGGTAGGCCCCAACCACTGGACCACTGCGCTTGGCCACTTTCTGGGGCCCCACCCAACAGGCCTGGCTCCTCCCACCCAGGCTAGCTCCTCCCAACAGGCCTCTTCCTCCCACCAGGTGTGGCTCCTTCCAAAAGGTAGTACCCTGGCCTTTGAGAACTGGCTTATACAGCCCACCAGATCCTAAGACCTAGTGTGTGACCTCAAAGCCGAGCCCACCAAGAAGTACCTCTGCCACAACCCCTGTCTTGGTTGCTTTCCTGAGGCCCCGACCCTCAAGCCCCTCCTGCTTCCAGATTCTTCCCCTTGATGCTGTTCTGATCTCACCCTTCAGTCCTTGTGCCCGCAGGGAGCCCACCTAGCGGTCATCGATGCCCTCATGGTTGCCTTCGCCTTAGAATGGACAAAGACATCGCCCGGTCCTTTGGCCCTGGCCAGCTTGGAGCACAAGCTCCTTTTCTGGGTGGACACGGTAGGTGGGGTTAGGCCAGGGTGGGCTCGGGGGCAGGATTGCCCAGTGACCAGAGCGCTGTCCTCTCCTGGTTCCCCAGACGATTCGGCGGCTGCAAGAGAAGACAGAGCAGGAAGCAGCCCAAAGAGCATCTCCCGCAGCCCCTGCAGATGGGGTGGCCCCAGCGCAGCCCTCGGTGAGACAAAGGCGAGCGATGGACGAAAGGACAGTCAGAGGCTGGGTGGGTGGGGCGGGCAGACCTCATGGCCCTTTGTGCACTGAGGCTGTTGGAGGTGACTCTCTCTCTCCCCCTACCCCGCCCCTCCTCTGTGCCTGCCCCTCTCATCTCTCTGCCTCTCTGGCGTCAGTGCCCCACCCGCTGGTACTGGAAGCTGGTTCCTGTAAGTGGGGCCGTCTCTGCCCCGTCTGCCTGCCCTGCTTGTCACTCTGTGTCTGTCTGCCTGTCTACTCCTTCTCCTACCTCCCCACAGCTGTGAGCAAAGGAGCTGTGACCCCCAGCCCTGGGGGACAGACAGAAGCCCCCCATGAACCGAGAGAAGGGGGTATATCTCCGGAGTTCATTGACAGTGCAGGACCCCGCCCCCTGCCCTGCCTCAATTTCCTGACAGAATGAACCTCCCTTTCCACAGTCAGGAGTGTGGAGCTCCCCTAGCTCGCCCACTGAGCCCAGATGGGGAGTCCTCAGGAGTTTGGGAAGGGAGGACCCCTGCCCTGAAGGGCTAGGCACATGGAGAAGACCCCTCCTAGCCAAGAGGAAGGCCCTCAAACCCAAAAGAATGTGGTCGATCCTTCCTGAGACTCCAGCTTCCCTAAGGAGAGACCCCAGCTTTGGGGGGTGGGGAGTGCCCCTCCCAGAAGCACGACAAGGGAAATGGAACAGCTGCATGTGGAGGGAGGAGCTGGACGGGGTCCTCCGCCTTTTCTCACTCCTGGGGCCTGGGTTGGGGGTTCTTCCTCTTCTGCCTGCCTGCTTCCTCTGCACCCCCTCCCGAGCTGGGGCCTGGGTCTTCTGTGAGGGGAGGATTCCCTGCATGGAGGCTGCTCTGTGGGGTCCCTCCAGGCTGGGAGGAGCTGGGATCCCTGAAGCCGGCCAGAGTGCAGGCAGGGCGCTGGACGGCCACAGGCTCGGGACAGGGCTCAGGGCTTTCCTCCCCACCCCGGAGGTGTGCTCGGTTGCCCAGCGAGTCAGCACCCCTCCCATCCTGCTGATGGCTGCTCCTCTCCCCCCAGCACGCAATTGCCTTCTGTTTGAAGGAGTCGGGGAGCAAACCCCCCATGGTAACGTATCCCCCACCCCAGGGTCCCAGGAGCCCCTGCCCCAGACCCCCACCGCTAGCCTGGCTGCTCAGAGACACCTCCTCTGCCTCGCTGCTGCCCGTCCCCCACTCCAGGCTGACCCTCACTCTGGCTCTGGGACCCCTGGCTTCATGCCCCCTCGTGGTGGAAACCCCAGGCCTCCCTGCCCAGCCTGCATGACCACTGACCTGGGGGCCAGCCTGACCTCTGACCTGCCCCGGCTCCCACCTACAGATCCGATACCGCAAGGACCGTACTGTGGCCAGATGTGCCCCCTGCTTTCCCAACGTGACTGGCCTCCAGGACCTGGCCAATGGGGCTGCACTGGCTGCCACAATCCACTGCTATTGTCCCCAGCTGTTGCGACTTGAGGGTGAGTGACTGGGCCTGGGCCAGACCCTCCCTCGGGAGCCCAGTGTCCTAAGACTGTTCGCAGGCCAGTGCCATTGTCATTGTGAGTGCAGCTTCCAGAAACAGCAAGCCTGGGTTTGAACCTCTCTGTTCCCCTAGATAGCTGTGTGACTTCACATAAGCGTCTAAACCTCTCTGCACTTCATAGGATTCATTCCTGCAGCAAATGCTTCTAGTGTGAATTGTATGCCAGGCCCCATTTTAGAGGCCAGGGATCCAGTGAGAACAATACCGACCTCAGGCGGCTCACATCCTAGTTTGGGCAGAAGGACAGGAAGTTCATCCAGAAGATCATCCCCGATGTTGGGTGCCCTGAAGGGCACAGGGAAACCAGGAAAAGCTTTGTGTGTCGAGTTTCTTGGGGATGAGTGCCCCAGGCATTGGCAGCAGCAGATGCAGGGACCCGAGGAGCAGCCCGTCCCAGGGCCCACCTCATGGAGGGCACCTGGCCCCGGGTCCACAGCAGGGCTCCTTCGTCCAGGGCCCCTGCCCACCCCCAGACCAGCCTCTGCCCCCACAGAGGTGTGCCTCAAGGACCCCATGTCCGTGGCCGACAGCCTGTACAACCTGCAGCTGGTGCAGGATTTCTGCGCCTCCCGCCTTCCTCGAGGCTGCCCACTGTCCCTTGAGGACCTGCTTTATGTGCCGCCGCCCCTGAAGGTGAGACCACCTCAGCGTCTGGTGGGCCATGTGGGCATCCAGGGCCGTGGGTCCCATGGGCTGAGCCCTCCTTCTGCCTCCAGACCAACCTGGTAGTGCTGCTGGCTGAGATGTTCGTGTGCTTCGAGGTGCTGAAACCTGACTTTGTGCAGGGCAAGGGCCTGCCCGACGGCCACGGTGAGGCCTGGCTCCGTCCAGGCGGGGAGGTAAGGGGTGGGAGGCCGTGCCCTGCCTGACCCTCCTCTCTCTGCTGCAGCTGCCTCTCCCCAGGCCACGGAGGCCTCCACACCTCAGAACAGCAGTGGCAGTAGGTACGCTCTTCCCACTGGGTGAGTGTCCCCAGCTGTGACGGGCCCGTCCTCCCGGCTGGTCACTGGCGGCGGCTCAGGGGTGCTTGTACCCTATTGCGGGAGAGGTGGGGGTCCCCTGGCTCACAGGCGTCTCTTGCAGTTCTCCTGTCTTCAACTTCCGCCACCCACTCCTGTCACCCGGTGGCCCCCAGTCCCCACTCCGAGGATCCACAGGTGAGGGTGGGGGTGGCTTGGACCTGGAAACCACCCCCAAAGCCCCAGATGACTTCATGTTGTCACCTCTTGACCCCTCCCATGGGTCCCTCTGGCACATGGTGACACTCATGGACCCCACACTGACCTTCCCAGTGGCTCAACAGGACTCCCAATAACACTGAGTGGCCCCCAGTTGTCCATCCACATGCGGACCCATCCATGACCTGCCCTGGCTAACCCCACCTAGGGTCCCCAGTGCCCTCCTTAGTGACCACTCAGTGACCCCTCACCACCCCTCCCAGGCTCTCTGAAGTCCTCCCCATCCATGTCCCACATGGAGGCCCTCAGCAAGGCCTGGAACCGGCAGCTCAGGTAAGGGCATCTCCGGGACCTGGGCAGTGGAGAGGGTGGGGCCAGGCTGAGGCTGGGGCCGGGGCTGAGCCAGGGCTTAACCTGGGGCTGATGCCTCCCTCTGGCCACCCAGCCGCCCCCTTTCCCAGGCTGTGTCATTCAGCACCCCCTTTGGCCTGGACAGCGACGTGGATGTCGTCATGGGAGACCCTGTCTTACTCCGCTCTGTCAGCTCGGACAGCCTGGGCCCCCCGCGCCCCATGCCGGCCCTGACCCCTGCCCACCAACCACCAGAGCCTGGCGACCTGCCTACCATCGAGGAGGCCCTGCAGATCATCCACAGTGCTGAGCCCCGGCTGCTCCCAGATGGGGCTGCCGATGGCAGCTTCTACCTCCACTCACCTGAGGGACCTTCCAAACCCCCGCTGGCCTCCTCCTACCCACCTGACAGAGCACCTGTCTACTTGCCTCACCTTGAGGGCCCCTCAAAACTGTCTTCCTGCCTGGCAGGGGAGGTACTGAAACCGCCAGCCCGATCTGAGGGCTCCCCAAAGGTGGTGGCTTCCTCACCAGCGGCCAGCAACTCCGAAGTGAAGATGACCAGCTTTGCTGAACGCAAAAAGCAGCTGGTGAAGGCTGAGGCAGAGGCTGGAGTGGGGTCCCCAGGGTCTACCCCACCGGCACCAGAGGCCCTGAGCTCAGAGATGAGTGAGCTTGGAGCCCGGCTCGAGGAGAAGCGGCGGGCCATCGAGGCTCAGAAGCGGCGGATAGAGGCCATCTTTGCCAAGCACCGCCAGCGACTGGGCAAGAGCGCCTTCCTGCAGGTGCAGCCGCGGGAGGCTGGAGGGGAGGCGGAGGCGGAGCCCGAGCCAGCCCCTGAGCCAGCCCCTGGGGGGGAGCGGCCATCAGGCGAGGGCCAGGGCGAGCCATCCCCACGGCCCAAGGCAGTGACCTTCTCACCAGACTTGGGCCCGGTGCCTCCCGAGGGCCTGGGGGACTACAACCAGGCGGTCAGCAAGCTGAGCGCTGCTCTCAGCTCACTGCAGCGGGACATGCAGCGGCTCACAGACCAGCAGCAGCGGCTCCTGGCCCCACCCGAAGCGCCTGGGCCCACCCCACCTCCCGCGGCATGGGTCATCCCCGTCCCCTCAACGAGTCCCAAAGCTGCATCCACCAGCCCTGCACGGCGACCCCCAGCTGCCCGGCGCAGCCCTGGGCCGGGTCCCAGCCCAACACCCCGCAGCCCGAAGCACACTCGACCGGCAGAGCTGCGACTGGCACCCCTGACAAGGGTGCTCACACCTCCCCATGATGTAGACAGCCTGCCCCACCTGCGTAAATTCTCGCCGAGCCAGGTGCCCGTGCAGACACGCTCCTCCATCCTCCTGGCCGAGGGGCCACCTCCCGAGGAGCCCATGGCCAGGCCAGGCCTCATCGAGATCCCACTGGGCAGCCTGGAGGAGCCCTCGGCTGAGAATGAGGGGGACGGGAGCCCCCCTGGTGCTGACGATTCTTTAGAGGAAGAGGTATCTTCAGAGGGAGTTCCCCGCACCGGTTTGGGCTTCTTCTATAAGGTGAGCCACCTTAGTTGGCGGAGGAGAGGGAGGGAGGGCCGGCTGGCGGGCGGGCTGGCTGGTCAGGGAGTGGGTAGAGGGTGGGTAGACACGTGGTCAGGTGGAGAGGGCATTCCACAGGATGGACAGATAGAAGGAGCTGGTGGGTGGATGAAGGGGGTTAGATGGGCACTGTGCAGGCACATGGGAGCAGGCAGGCAGACAAAGCGTGTGTAGCCAGATGGACGACAGGTGGGGTGGGTGGATGTGCAGACAGCCAGGTGGAGGTAGGCAGATGGACAAATGGGTGGGTGAGGGACAGAACGGACAGACAGGGCAAGCATCTCCTCCCCATGCTGCTGTCTCCCTCCCGATGGCCTGGCCAGTTCCCCTTCCTCATGGCACCCCCAGCCTGGGCCACCATCCTTCACCTGGACACCTGCAGTCACATCCTGACTGGTCTGTGCTGACCCCCCGCACCCCCTACAAATCCCTGGCAGTTTACAACTGGACAGCTAGACAGATTTTTGGAAAATACAGATTGGTCCTTGTCACAGCCCTGTTAAAACCCCTCTGCAGCTCCCCTTGCCCTTAGAACTAAACTGCTCCTTCGGCTCACCCCACAGTGTCCCAGCCACTCCCCACCTCCCTGCTGTGCCACCCACTCACAGGGCTTGTTCTGGCCTCAGGGCCTTTGTCCTTGCTGTTACCACTGCTTGGACTGCTCTTCTCACCCCTCCGCAGTTAAGTCCTCATCCTCATTCTCTGGGCTGCCTCCTCCAGGGAGCCTCACTGGGTGCCTCCCCGCAGTGCAGACTGGTAGCTGCCTGTCAAGGTACCATCAGACCATCCCCGCTGTGTTGAGCACCCTGTGGGAGCAGCACCCAGGCCTTCCCGGCCTGCTGTGCTGGCACCCAGCTTTGGGGCTCCGCACAAACTGGGCACCAACTAAATGCCTTTAGGGCAATCACAAAATCCAGGGGTGAGGTGAGTGGCTGGCGGTCTGGCTGACTGATCAGACTACCGCTGGGTGAGGGGAGAGGCAGCCACCTGCACTCAGTGCCTGTCCCCAGGACGAAGACAAGCCTGAGGACGAGATGGCCCAGAAGCGGGCCAGTTTGCTGGAGCGGCAGCAGCGGCGAGCAGAGGAGGTGCAGCGGCGCAAACAGTGGCAGGAGGCGGAGAAAGAGCAGCGGAGGGAGGAGGCTGCACGGTGAGGCCGCCTGGCCCCAGGGACCCCGGCCCCAGGGACCCCATGACCTGACTGCTTCGCTCCCTCCACCTGCAGGCTGGCCCAAGAGGAGCTGGCCCCCGGCTCCCTGGCCCCCATAGCCAGGGCCCCAGCTGAAGAGGAGGTGGGCCCTCGGCGCGGGGAGTTCACACGGCTGGAGTACGAGCGCCGGGCCCAGCTGAAGCTGATGGATGACCTGGACAAGGTGCTGCGGCCCAGGGCCTTGGGGACTGGAGGGCCTGGCCGGGGTGGACGGAGGGCCCCCAGGCCACGCTCTGGTTGCTGTGACGACTCGGCCCTGGCTCGAAGCCCAGCCCGTGGCCTGCTTGGTGAGCCCATGGGGTGGAGACGGGTATATTGCAGTGACAAAGGCGGGCACCTGTGGGTGATTAGGGTCTGGAGTGGGAATGCCCTGCCTGCTGGGGGCACTTTCAGAGGGTTGTGGGGGCTGCAGGAGGTCGAGGGCTGTTAGGCAGAGCTGGCTTGGAGTCCTCTCCAAGGTTAATGGATCAGGGCCCTCGGGAATGTTGGGGGTGAGAGGTCTGGGGACTGCACGGGGGAAGGGCCTGTCAGGCAAGGCTCCACTGGGCATTTGGGGGGGGCAGTGGGGCTTCAGACAGTTTCTGACTCACTGCACTCTGCCCCCAGGTTCTCGGCTCAGCAAGGTCTACTCCCAGTCCACCCTCTCACTGTCGACCGTGGCCAACGAGGCCCCCAACCACCTTGGCGTGAAGAGGCCCACGTCTCGGTGAGTTGGGCCTGCGCAGGTGGCCTCCAAGTCTGTGTGCATGTGAGCTTCTGCGGGTGACATGGCAGAAGTGTGCATACCTGCCACTGTAGGGCTGGAAGGGCGTGTGCGTGGGTGGGACTGTCTCCCTGCTGGAGAGGACCTATGGCTGGGCCTCTGAGCTGCAGGGAGGGGTCAGCATGCCTGAGGCCGGGGGGGGCAATGCCTAGACTTGATCGTGTGTACCACGCACACACGCACCTCCCACTCTGCCGAGGGCTCCAGGCTCTCCCTTCCCCGGTCGCACTGTACACAGGGCAGTGTTACCCCTCGACTGCATCTCCGTCCCGCCCTCTTCCCCTGCAGGGCTCCATCCCCATCAGGCCTCATGTCCCCCAGCCGTCTGCCTGGTAGTCGTGAGCGTGACTGGGAGAATGGCAGCAACGCCTCCTCCCCCGCTTCAGTGCCCGAATACACAGGTGAGTGGGCTGCAGGCGGCCTGTGCGAGGCCCCACCTGGGCCCAGCCACCCCTGCTGACGGCCCTACCCCCTAGGTCCCCGGCTGTACAAGGAGCCCAGCGCCAAATCCAACAAGTTCATCATCCACAACGCCTTGTCGCACTGCTGCCTGGCGGGCAAGGTGAACGAGCCACAGAAGAACCGTGTTCTCGAGGTCAGTCTGGGCGGGGATGGGTGCCGGCAAGAGGGCCAGCAGGAGGGCCGGAGGCCTCTCTGGGCTGGCTGACGGCCTGCCTCCCCTGCCCACCAGGAAATTGAGAAGAGCAAGGCCAACCACTTCCTGATCCTCTTCCGGGACTCAAGCTGCCAGTTCCGAGCCCTCTACACGCTGTCAGGGGAGACAGAGGAGCTGTCTCGGCTGGCGGGTTATGGCCCCCGCACAGTCACGCCCGCCATGGTTGAGGGCATCTACAAGTACAACTCTGACCGCAAGCGCTTCACCCAGATCCCCGCCAAGACCATGTCCATGAGCGTGGATGCCTTCACCATCCAGGGACACCTCTGGCAGAGCAAGAAGCCCACCACCCCCAAGAAGGGGGGCAGCACCCCCAAATAGCCCCGCCCCGGGTGGTGCTTGCCCACCACCCTCGGAGGACAACCTAAAGGACATCCAGCGGGTATTCCTGGGTCCTGTCTGTCCCCAACCTTGTCTGGGGCGGGGGGGCTGCAGTCCTCACCCTCTAACTTTTGTCTGATCCTGCTGTGGGGGCTGAGCTGGGAGGTTCAGGGACTCAGGGCTCAGCTCGGCCCCCTGTCTGTCCTCCCTCCCTTCTTGAATAAAATAACCAAAAGAGCCCTGGAGTGCAGGAAACTGTGTGAGGCTGGCTGGGGTGCCTGGCGCACTCTGCCTGAGGGTCTTTCAGTGTCTGTTAGCTCTGAAGCTGCTTGTCCCTCCAACCCCCTTGCTGGCCTGACGCAGCTCCAGCCAAGGTCATGACTCCCCTGCCAGTGCTCCCACCCCATCCTCAGAACCATTTCCCAGCCCCTTCACTGGCTCTGGACACAGGAGGCCTCTGCCCAGCCCTCCTCTGCCTGTGGCCTTCCCCATCTCTGCTCAGTGTGGCTGTTACTATTTGTCTTGCCTGCTGCTTGGTCGTGGCCAACTGCTACACTCGACTGTCCTCCAGCCGCCTGCCTGCCCCTCTGGACTCGGTCACTGTCCCCGAGTCAGGGAGCCCCGAGTTCTCTCCTGAGCTCCTCATCTGAGGGTCCCACTGCCTCCTGGCATGGCCACTAGACATCTCAGTGGTGGGCTCTACACTGTATGCCTGAGCGAGGCTGAGCTCCCGGTCTCCCTGCAGCTCTGGCATGCCAGGTGAGGGCCAGCGTCCTCAGTGCCACCCACTACGGCACATGTCACCTCCTGAAGCCCTCTCTTCTGTCTCTAGTGCCCCCATGACTACCCCCATCCAAACCAAAAGGCCTGGGCCTCCCCACATTTCCAGCGGTCTGCTATCACAAGCCATTTCCCCACAGCAGCATGCCTGGCTTATTCAGGACACAAATCTGATTATATCTCCAAATGCTTAAAATCCCTTAAAGGCTTAGAACCCACTAATGGCTTCCCAGAGTTTAGGACTAAGGGCCCCACCCTGGTGTGATCCACAGCGAGGTCTGGCTCCCAACCTCTCTTCCGGACAGAGGCACCTGGCTCGCTAAGTCTCAGAACTGTCCACCTCCCAAGTCTGCGATGAGTCCCCGAGGGAGGCTGGGAATCTACCTGCCGACTTGGGGTGCAGACAGGCCTTGGGGGCAAGGGCTGGTGAGACCCGGACAGTTGGTTGGTGCCCACCCCCTCTGCCAAAATCTCAGGGATCAGGAAAGCTTCAGGCAGCCTCCAAATCCAGAACTGGCTCTGCAGGGTGAGGATGGGCGTGTAGCCTGGCCCCATGCCCAGCTGCACCACCTCCTACACCAGCCAATCTGGGGGTGGAGGGGACTGGGCCAAGGGCCAGAGGGAGAATAAGCTGGCAGTCCCCGAAGGCACCTGGGCAGCAGGAGGGGCAGGCAGGAAGGAGGCTCAGACCATGCCATTACAATCACAGGCTTCATTGTAGGGTGGGGGTGTCACGGGGATGGGGCGGGGCGTCGAGTCAGTCTTCCTTCAGACTCCCAAACACAGCAGCAGGCACGCTCTGCTGCTCCAGCCGCACCTCTGGGGGAGGGGGTGACATGGTCACTTCGCAGCTCTCCCAAAAGGGCTCCTGTCCCTGCCCCAACCCCGTTGGGAGGCCTGCCCCTCACCGTTGGGCTCCAGGTCCATCTCGTCATCATCCTCGTCCTCACCCAGCTCGATCTCCTCCGGGTTGGCTTGCTGGGCCAACTGGGCCAGTTCCTCCCGGGACGCGTCGCTCCTGGGGCGGGCGGGGCTGCAGTGTTCAGCTAGGCCTGGCCACCTCTCCAGCCTCCCCAGTGACCGCTGTCCTGAGCAGGGACCAGCTTGCTCCCACCCCCAGCCCCTCATCCTCACCTCACGAACAGGATCTTGTTTTGGGCCCGTGTGGGCTGGTCGTGCTCAGCCTCGGCTGCCAGCTGCTCGGCCCGCTGCTCGAGTAGCTTCATGTCATCCATGCCGCTCTGCCCAGGGGCCAGGTCAGACACTGGTGGGAAGTGGTGGGTCACACAAAGTGGACACACCCTCTCCACACTCACAACAGATGCCGGATGACCCCCACCTGTTCTCGAGGCCCCAGCTCTCAAGATGTTTCTCAGGCAGGGAGGCAGAGTTGAATTTAACGCTCCCAGACCCAGGAGGTCAAGCCTGGGTGGAGGCAGGACCCATGGGTGAGGGACTGTGCTGCTCTAGGGTGGACCCGGTGGGGATAGGGGTAGCTGCAGCTGCTCACCAGTGCCCGCCGCGCTGCCTGACACCTTGAGCATCTGGGAGGCCATGAAGTTGACCTGCGTGTTGTACGTGGCCTGCACGCTGCGGCGGATGCGCAGCATCTCCCGGATGGTGTCCTCGTTGCCGTGCCGCACCTCGAAGTCCTTCCACGTCTGCCAGAAGGCCCCGGTTGTCTGTGGGGGGGAGGGGGCCGAGGTAGAAGCCGACCTGCTCAGCTGCAACCTCCCCACGCCAACCCACCTGCCCTGGACCTGTGCCTACCCGGGGGTCGCAGATCTGGGAGCAGAAACTGTAGATGGCCCGGGCGCGGTCAATCTCTCCCAGCTTGCACTCCATGTCCGCAAACCGCAGGCACATCTCCCGGGCGTGCTCATCAGAAAGCACCTAGGTGAGGGACAGGGGCTGCCACAGGGGGTCCTCACATACCAGCTGGTCCCCGAGCTTCCAGAACGTGCCCCCTCAGCCCCTGGGAGCAGGCTCACTCAGACCTGCAGCCTACAGGACCCCTCCCACCTCCTGAGGGACCTGCAGGCCCTGCCCCACCCCCCACAGTGGGCACCTCAATGGCCTTCTGGTAGATGCCGCGGGTGTGGGTGACTCCGTAGATCTCCGCAGCCCGCTTGATGTAGATGTTGAACATGTCGTACTGCTGGGCAGGCTCCACGGCCTGAGTGGCGCGCTCGTACACGGCCATGGCGTGCCGGGCCAGGCCCCACTCTTCTTCCAGCTGTGCGTACAGCAAGTACAGGGCTGCGGCAGGACATGGGGATCAGAGGGCTGTGGCCCAGCCCCCTGCCCCACCCCAAGCTGCCTGGCCCCCCTTACTCTTGGCGTATTTCGGGGGACAGCCGTCCAGTGCCTGCTCAAAGAGGTCCCGCGCCCGCTCCAGCTTGCGGCCCCCATAGCGGGCGATGAACTTGGTCAGGTAGGTGCTCCAGATGTCGGACACATTGGGCCACTTGAACAGCGAGATGCCGCGCTCATACGCCTGCGGAGGGGGGTCACGTGTGAGCCCGCAAGGTGAGCCCCCCATGCTGTCCACCAAGACGATGCCTGAGCCTCCTCCGGCACGGTGAGGGGCCGTCTCCCTGTCTGCCTGCCTGTGGTCACGGCTCGGCCAGGCAGGACTGTGTGCTGCCCATCTCCCCCTGCAACCCGCACAAGCCCAAGGTCAGGGCCTGTCCTCCAAGCAGGGCCAGCATGCGTGCACACGCATGACCTCTCTGTACTCGCACACTCAGTGTCCGAGTGTGAAACACCCCACGCACCGGTGACCTGTCAGCTGAGCAGCCCACACACCAACACCAACACCTCCTCTGCCTCTTACACACACAGATGCAGGACTTGGTGTCTGGGATGGGCTGACCTGTGTCCCTTGGAGTTCATGCCAAAGCCCTAACCCCAGCATCTTAGACTGTGACTATATTTGGATACGGTATTTACAGAAGTAACTAGGTTAAAATGAGGTCATTACGGTGGACCCTACTTTAACACGATGGGTATCCTTGTAAGTGGAGACCTGGACATGTGGAGAGACATCAAAAATAATCACAGACACAGATGAACAGCTGAGGACAAGGCCAAAGAGAGAGGCCTTGGGAGGAACTAGCTCTACTGATGCCTGGACCTCATGGCCTCCAGCCTGCAGAGCCGTGAGGCAGTGTACTGCTGCTGGGTGAGCCCACAGTCCTTTGCCACCACCGCCTGCGCAGGCTGACACCGCACCCAAAGTACTAGGGTGGGGACACCACTGCCTGGGCCCCCGACTGGCCTCCTCACCTTGAAGCTCTCCTCGAAGTACTTGTGCTCCTCCAGGAACATGGCGTAATTGATGACGATCTGGGGCGTGGCAATGCGCAGGTCCAGAATGCGGTCGTACACAGCCTTGGTGGACTGCAGGGTGAGGGCAGGGTCAGGTTGGGGAGCATCCGGGCTGAGGTGGTGGCCCCACCCCTTTCCCAGGCCCCACTGCGTCCTGGAAGCTTACCTGGAAGGTGCCAAGGCTCTCCTCCAGGTCGGCAAGCATGGACCACACCTTCAGGGACTTGTACACTCTGTTCTGCACAGGCTCTGAGCCATCGAAGTATTCAGCCCGGCGGGCGGGCAGTGCTGTTGCCTTCTGCAGAAACACGCAAGGGCGGGGCTAGGAGGGTGTGTCCCAGACCCGCCCACAGCGGCCGCCCCACCCCAACCCCACAGCTCCAGTGGTTAAGTACCCGCAGCAGCCGCAAGGCCTGGTCGTAATTCTCGTGCCGGAGCTCCAGCTCGCCACACTCGCACCACACGCTGGCCAGGTCATCCACCTGCTTGAAGCTCACCCTGGTGGCCTTCTCCAGGATGACGCGGGCCTGTGGGGGGTCAGAGGCCAGGCTGAGACCCTGCCTGCCCACCTGCACTTGGGTCCTCTGGACAAGGATGATCTGCACTCACGTCATCCAGCTGCCCGTTTTCCTCATAGAACTTGGCGAATGCTACCCACAGCGTGTGGGGTTTGCCCGTGGCCTTGAAGGGGTCCACCGTCTGCACAGCCTCCGTGTACGTGTTGATGATCTATGTGTGCAGGGCGGGCGGGGGGGAGGGGGTTGTCGGCTGTTCAGCTGGGGCCTGGCGGGTGAGGGTGGGCAGGCTCCAAGGGGTGGGTGTCACGCACCTCCCGGGGACGGCCCTGGTGCAGGGCCACGCGCTTGTGCCACTCATGCACGTGGTGCGGGTTCTGGCGCAGCAGGACGCTGTTGAGCAGCAGGGGCCGCCGGCCGATGAGCTGCTCGAAGCGGGCTAGCCGCAGCTCCAGGTCCACATCGTCTGGGGCCCGCAGGGGGGCCAGGACAGGAGAGGGCCTCAGTGCACAGACCCTCCCACCGCCCAGCCCCTCCCACCTCCCAGCCCTGGGCCAAGTGGTCTGGCTTTCCAGACCCACCCCAATGTCCACCCTACACTCCCTCTTGCTGGCTCCACCCTGAGCTGCCTCCAGGGCCAGCCTGACCCCAGACTTACCTCCAGCCCCCAACATTCCCCCTGGCCCTCCTTCCCTGCTAACCACTGCCATCCCCCCAGACTGTGTCCAGCCGGAGTCCGAGATGTAGGCTCAGTGGGGGCTACTTGGAGACAGCCCCCTACACTGTCTGCCCAGCTTCCCTCCCTGCTGGACAGACAGGCCCCAAGGCATACCCCTCCAGGCCACAGCCACAGAGGACTACCCTAGCACCAGCCGCTCACCATCCTCTTCCCGCCCCAGCTCGGAGGCAGTCTCCATCTGAGCTGCAATCATGCTCTCCTCAAACTGGGCATAGCTGTCGAACACCTGGGTGAAGTCCCGCACGGTCATCACGGTCCGGATGGCCTCCTCATACACGTCCCGAGCCTGCAGGTTTGGGGAGGGGCAAAGTGCTGGCAGGGAAGAGACACATGTCTCCTCCGAATGCACAGAGAACCCAGCAGCACAGCCCTTGGCACCCATCCCATGTCGGGGCCCCGCAGGGCCTCCCCTGGGGCCCACTCGGCACCATCAGGCTCTGAGCAGCCTCGTTTGGCAGAGCCTACCTAGAGCCCTTCCCCACACTGCTGGGGACCTGGGGACCTGGGAACCTGGACTGCTCCTCAGTAAACTGAGTTCTACACCTTCATTTTCTCTTTTCTCCTTACTTTAGTCCCTCCTTATGTCACAACTAACATGTGAGGCTGAGCACTCACTGTAACGGTTACTGTTTCCCTAGGCTCCTTCCTGGAGAGGTAACTCAACATTGGGCACCAGCTCTGGACCCGCTTCACAGGCCACATCTTGCGGCCGGCTGCACACGCAGTCAGGGGTGCCCACCGCTAGGCAGCGTGGCCCCAGGGGTGGCCTCGGTCTGGGAGAATACGTGTGCCTTGGGCAGGTACTACAATGAATAAGCACATGATGGACACTTATTACACACCCTGGAGAAAATTGCTGGAGCTACTGCCAAAGTGACAGCCAGCCAGGAAAAACCCTTAAGTTCCCTTGCACGAACTGTATTAGACAACAGAGTTTCACTGCACTGTACCCTAACTGAGCAACATACGGTTTGCTCTGTTGTCAATACCTCCTGCTGGATAAAACGCCGCTGGTGAAACAGAGATAGAAGCAGATAAAATCTGAGTACAAGGCAAATAATTAAATACAATGGACACCTCATGGTTCTCTACTATCTCAGGGGACTTCCCTCAGGTACCACTTCCTTGTTCAGATCTAGTCTTCAATTTGAACTTAACACTTATTACAGGAATTCTTGCTGTTAGAAACTCTGTTTTGCAGAGCTCAGTGTTCTAAAGACACACTCCGATAACAGTTGCTCAACATTCTGAAATGACCACTGGGGCCTGTGAGACTTCCTCGAGATCAGCCTCAAGAAAGCAGGGAAGCCGTTCGCCTGTAGAGGAGAGTGATGGTGGAGCCTTCCTCTGTTCTGACTCCCTGCTGCTCCGAAGCGCGACCTAAGGCTCCCAGAAAACCCCTTTCCCACCTACATGGGCTATGGCACACCAGCAAGGAGCCTGCCCAGTGACCAGGGGCCGACAGCAGCCGGACACACTAAAAATGAGCCTGCCCAACCTGGAGGACCAACAATGCCTTTAATAACTGATCAGCACTGCTTTCCAGGAATTGATTGGCAATGCTTTCAAGGGAAGATCTGGGTTAAAAGGGGAGAAATGTCAAAAGTAAAACAAATGGAGCCAAAACGGCGTTGGAGCTGCCACCCCAGAGGGACTGCCCAGCACGCCTTACTCCTCAAACCTTTGGAAGGTTAAACCGGGCAGAACGGCCTGCGCACTGGGCGTGAAGCAACGTGCTTCCTAAACCACTGCCTGCAAAGACAGGAGAGCAGGTGTGACAACTACCAGACTAAGAACGTTCTTCACGGCTAGTGTCACTGTGCTGGCTTGTCTGCACCTGTGGATATTCTTCCTTCTACTGACGCAGCTGTCCCTCTTCTTTGCTCACGAAGGCCCCTCGCCTTCACACCCAGTCAGACCACTGCTTGGGCTCTTCCCTGAGTCAGAGCTTTCAGAACAGCTGTGCTTTTGGACCTGAGACAGCTGCTTGCTGCCCCTCACTCTGGCCTTTTATCTTCAGGTTAACAACACGAACACCTAGGGACGATCCTCGAGTCAGGCACTTACTCGGCACCTGACTCTCCACGTGAGGGTAGGACTGTCACTTTCAATTTTTCAAACAAAGACACCCAGGCTTAGAGGGTCCAGGGCCTCACAGTCATGGAGACCCTAGGTCTGGCCGACCCCAGGCTGGGGCTCAGCAAGGTGGATGTGTACATGAGCCACACGTGTGTGCACACTGGCACATCTGCTAGTGTTTCCTGCTCCCTAATGTGCCCCCGTGTCCTGAGCACCATGCACTGGCAGGAGACCCTACCCCGTACCCAGAGTGCCCGCACACCTTCTCAAAGTGGCCACTGCGGATGTAGTAGTCAGCCAGCGAGCACCAGAGCTTGCCCAGCTGGTCAGTGAAGCGGGTGAGGCCCCCTCGGATGATGGCGTCCACGTTGAGCGACTGCACCTTGTCCGGGTTCTGGGAGATGAGGTCACAGAGCTCGTGCCACAGCTGCAGGCCCAGGAAGGAATCTCAGCCTTGGCTCACAAGGGGGTGGGCCCTTCTGCCAGCCCCCATCTCCCCAGAGGCCCACCTGGTAGTTAGACTTGCCAGCCTTGGACACGAAGCGCTCGTCATTCACCACGGTGGCCAGGCGCTGGGCGGCCTCATCCAGCCGGTCGCTGGACTTGAGGTACTCAATGTACTCCTCTGCACTCTCAGGGCTCAGCTGTGCACCGACCCCCACGCCGGTCAGTGGGGCCACAAGACCACATTGCTGTGCCCTCCCCGCCCCCGTGGTTCTCAGCCATCTGCCAGTCCTGGCCCAGAGCCAGCCTCAGCTCCACCCATCCAGCCTAGATGCTCCCAGTCCAGCCTCAGCCACATGAGCATCCTTGGTCCCAGCGGTCCAGCCTCAGCCCTGGCTGGCCTGGCTTAGACACCAGTGGCCACCTGCACGGGACAGGCCCTGACTTCATCACAAGACTGCTCCCCACACAGTGCTGCACTGAGGACTTCACAATGGATGTCCAAAGGACAAGTCTGAGAAGAGCATGGGACGACCCCCCCCCCCTTTACCCCTTGACCCTTCACCCTGCCCGGTATATAGCCCTGGCCGGTATACATTCCTGGAGCTGTGCTTCCCTCACAGAGGCAGTTGTGTTCTGGTTTATGACACGGTTAGCTCGCATGCATTCGTCTACCCATGTGCAGGCAGGGGCTGTCTCGGTTACAGTGCCCCGAACCATTTAAACAATAAGCAAACAAACTGCAGCCCAAAGCCTGCCTGTCTCAAGGAGCCTTTTCCCCATACCCCATGTGCTCAGTGACACCCTGCATGGGGTTAGTGTCTCAGTGAGCCAGCGGGGAACTCCTGAACCAGGGAGCTGGCCCACTCGCCCGCCCTACCCACCTCAGCTCCACCACAGGCTCACCTTGAGGAAGCGCCGGTAGCCCCGCACAGCCGTCTCAGGCAGCGGATGTGAGCGCAGGAAGCGCAGGTACAGGGGCCAAATACGAGAGTGCTGAGTGATGGGCAGTGCCCGGAGGGCACGGTCGAAGGTGCGGCGGGTATGAGTGACGCGGCCCTGGTCCATCAAGAACTGGCAGTAGTCCAGCCACAGGCGTGGCATCTGCAGGCACAAGGAGACACGAGGTCTGCGCTGCTGGCACCGAGCACAGCAGGAAGACACCACATGTCCTACAGCCAAGCCAATGTCAGCAAGACCCAGAACCCCATTCCCCAGGACTGAGTCGAGCTCGACCTCAAGTGCACAGAGGCCACAGGACTCTGACTCCTCTGCTTCACCCGCCGCCCCCCTCGGCCCAGGCCAGCGGCCCACACCCCACCTTGTGCATGAACACAAAGGCCCTCTCATGGCAGTTGTTGGCGTCCTCGTAGGCAGGGTCGGTGACACAGCGATGCTTCACCTGTGCCCGGCGCGCCTTCAGATAGCGATACCAGAGCTTGTAGCTAGGGCATAGGGGGAGGGGGCAGACATGAATGGGTCAGTTCTATGCACCCCAGAATCCTTCCCCCTGCCCTATGAGGCAACTGGGAGAAGGGGCCTAGGAGGGGTGACAAGCACCAGCAATGGGGGCATGGACCAGGATGTCAGGGAGGCTGTGCTGACCCTTCAGAGGACGTACACTCCGTGATGGAACACACAGCAACCCCCTGGGACCTGCTGGCCAGGTCCGTTATGACTGGACAGGTGGTGCCGGGACTGGTGCATGAAGGGCAGCTAAGGCAGTCCCCACCTGCAGGGCAGCAGCTTCAGGGCTCGCTCGTACAGCTGATTGAGCCTGGGCTTCGGGGCCCCCTGTTTGAACTCGATGTAGCGGAGCCAGCACTTGACGGAGAACTGGTTCCGCATAATTTCCTCCTCGTAGGGGAGGTCTTCTTCATCCTGCCGGGCAGGTGATGGGGAGAATGCCTGCCCTCAGAGCCTGAGCACAGTGCCCCCCCCCCGCTAGACCCTCCAGCCCTTACCCAGACCCCAGTGCCCACCTCAGAGCCAGGCCGCCAGACACTCACATAACAGGACCTTGTCTAGACTGAGCCCTCAAAATTCTCCCACCACAGTCGGACCCAGATCAGCAGAGGCCTCGGTCCCAGGGCTCCGGGTCACACCAGCCCTCTCCCCAGGACAGCGAGCCTGGCTCCTCACAGAACGCCTTTGCCTAGACACCAGACCTCTGGCACCTGAGGTCCCACTAGCCAGAGTCTAGTTCTACTGTGCCCAGAACTTGGAAGCTAGACCTTTATCTCAGAAGACCACGTATGAACCAGAAACAAAGCCTTTAGCCCTAGACACTGAGGGGCAGTGTGAAGAAATAAAGTGAAAGAATCACACGCTAGGAGACAAAACACTGAAGTCCCAGCAAACGTCTCTTCCAACCACCACATCGTGAAACTGGAAGTCAGCTCCAGGAAGGACGCTGGACGCACACAGACGCGCCACTTCCTCACATCACATATGAAAATCAACTCAAAATGCATCACCCCTAAATGGAAGACATGAAACCATAAAACTCCTAGAGGAAAACATAGGCAGTGAACTCTCTGACATCAGTCTTAACAGTATCTTTTTGGCTACGTCTCCTCAGGCAAGGGCAACAACAAGAAAAATAAATGGGACTACTTCAAACTAAAGAGTGTCTGCATAGCCAAGAGAACCACCAACGAAACAGAAATACAACCTGCTGGCCCTGGCCAGGCAGCTCAGTTGGTGGAGCATCTTCTCGTACACAAAAAAGGCTGTGTGTTTGGTCCCCAAGAGGGCACATACATAGGTTGTAGCTCTGTCCCCGGTTGGGGTGCATACAGGAGGCAACTGATCAATGTTTCTCTCTCACATAACATTAAGTCTCTCTTTCTCTCTCTCCCCCTTCCTCTCTCTCTAAAACCAATAATCATCTTTAGGCAAAGATTTAAACATTTTAAAACAAGTTTTTTAAAAAGACAACCTACTGCCCTGGCTGGTGTGGCTCAGTGGATGGAGCGCTGGCCTGCAAACCAAATGGTCACCAGTTTGATTCCCAGTCAGGGCACATGCCTAGGTTGCAGACCAGGTCCCCAGTGGGGGCCGTGCGAGAGGCAACCACACATTGATGTTTCTCTCCTTTTTCTCCCTCCCTACCCCTCTGTCTAAAATCAAGAAATAAAATTTTAAAAGAAAAAAAGACAATCTACTGAATGGGAGAAAGTATTTGCAAATGATACACCCAATAACGCCTTAATATCCAATATATATGAGGAACTCATACAAGTTAACACCAAAAAACCCAAACAATCCAATTAAAAACGTGCAGAGAACCTGAATAGACACTTCTTCAAAGAGGACATACAGATGGTCAACAGACGTGAAAAGATGCCTGACATCACTAACCCTCAGGGAAATCAAATCAAAACCAAAGTGAGGTATCGCCTCACACCTGTCACAATGACTGTCACCAAAAAGTCAACAAGCAACAGGCGCTGGTGAGGGTGGGGAGAAAAGGACACCCTTGGTGGGACTGTGAAGTGATACAGCCAATATGGAAAACAGTGTGGAGGTTCCTCAGGAAATTAAAAATAGAACTACAGTATGACCGCGTCTGGGTATTTATCTGAAGAAAACAAAAACACAAGTTTGAACACATGTATGCACCTGTCTGTTCACAGCAGCATTATTTACAACAGCCACGACATAGAAACAACCTAGGTATCAATCTTAGGTGACTGTATAAAGAAAGTGTGGTACACGTATATACAGCTGAATATTATTCAGCAATAAAAGGGAATGAAATCTTGACATTTGCCACAATATGGACAGACCCAGAGGGTATCTTGCTAAGTGAATAAATCAGAGAAAGAAAGATAAATCGTGAATTATTTCATTTATGTGTGGAATTTGAAATAACAATATATATGTAACAAAACATATACTGACCCCTAGGTAGAAAGAACAAGCTGTTGGGTGCCAAAGAGCCACGGTGTGTTTAGGAATGGTTTAAAAACTAAAAAGACAGTATGACTTAAGGAAGAAAAAAAAGAACACCCAGCTCTATCCAGAGATCTCGAGTGATCTGAGTAGGTGCTTTAAAATTTCTTACTGTTTGTCCCGCCTGAAACCCGACAGGGTATTTCAAAGAGTTTACTACTCTATGGTCAGAAATTTGGGCTTGGATCCCCGGAGAAAGGCCAGGCCCCAGCCCCCTGAGGCATCCAGGCCCTCTGTCCCGACGTGGGCCATTCCCAGCCCCATAATGGACTCACAAAGACCAGATCCGGCCGCTCCTGTCGCGAAAGTCGCGCCATGACCACCATTTTCCTAGTTCTCCAGCTACGGCAAAAGTCGCGTTATAATGACGGTCATCCTAAAGGCCCGCCCCCATGGTCCAGACTCACTTTCTATTGGCTGACCCCGTCCCGAGAGCAGTCCCCGCCTATCCTTGGCCGGCGACCAGTAGCAGAGAGTAGGAGCTCGGAGATGATGTCATCCAGGGCTCCTCGGCCAATGAGCTTCAGTGGTCAAGCCCGTGGATTCCCAATGAGCTGCTGTCGTTTTGGAGGGGTGGCTTTTGGACAGAAGCGGCTGTGTAGCCCGGGGGAAGCGAGATGGGGGTGAAGTTGGAGGTGTTTCGGGTCAGTGGGCACCCGAGCTGGCGGGCAGGGGCATGTCCCCTTATCTGAGGAGGCTCTGAACAGGGAGGAAGATCCTGAGATTTGACAATGCCCTTTAGGGTTGGATGCCCCGAGGAGGGGGCGCCGGGGGAGGGAGGCCTTGGTAGGGCTGGTGTGAGGAAGTACCTCTGAGATAAGTGGTTTGAGGGGGGGCTCTAAGAAGGAAGGCTCCAGACTCTGGGGGGGGGTGCCGTTGGGTTTAGGATGGGTGTGTGTGTGTCACATGTAGGGGACTCCTAGCCTAGGGGAGTAGACTCCGAAGAATGAGGGGTTTGGAGTGCCCCCTGGATCTGACTTTGGGGCGGGGGCAGTGAGATCTCAGAGATGCCTGTGATTGTGTGGAAGCTTTTGTCTTTCTGGGGCCAGGGTGTGTGTGCATGCGTGTGTGTCCTTTGAGAGGGAGTCCCCCAGACGCGGAGGGAGCTCCAGAAATAAGGTCTCTTGGATTATGGGGGCCGGACTCCCCTAATCCTGGGCTTCTTGGGGGTTCCTGTGGAGGCGCTCCTGGGCTGTGCAGGAGCACCCTCTGCTCCAGGTTCTGAGCAGCCTCCACTTGTCCCCTCCCTGCCTCCTAGATGACGCTCTACCTCACCTTCCCTGTGGCTATGTTCTGGATTGCCAATCAGGCTGAGTGGTTTGAGGACGCCGTCATACAGCGAAAGGTGGGCACGGGGAGAGTTTTCATGGGTTCACTGCAGAGGGTGGGAGAGAGCACGGGGCACTGATGCCTACCTTCTATGAGCTGACCTGCCTAGGTGACTCCTGGCTCGTCTGTGACTTTATTCCTACAGAGGGAGCTGTGGCCACCTGAGGACGACCAGGTGAGTAACCTACTCTTTCTCCCACCAGAGGGACAGAGGGGCCTGGGTCCCTGTGACCATGACAGGTTTTAATGGAAATACTGCCCTCCGTCATGAGCAGGGATCTGAGGGCAAAGGCACATGTGGTTTCTTCCTTGTCCTCTCCCCAAGCGATCAAGCTGATCCCACTTGGATCCTGCTTGTAACTGGCACAGGGCTCCCAGTGTAGACACTAAACTCTGAAGCTGTGGCCTGGGAAGTAGGAAGCAGGGTGGTGGGAGAGGGGTGCAGGCTCTGAGGTATGCCCCACTCCTTCCCTACCAGCAGCGCCAACAGCTAGAGGAGTTCAAAGAGAGGCTACGGAAGCAGCGGGAGGAGAAGCTTCTGCGAGCTGCTCAGCAGAGCTCTAAATCCTCAAGCGCCTGAGTGCCACCCATGAAACAACATACACTCGGTTCTTTGTTTCCCATGGAAGTGTTTTATTGTCTGCTTTCGGGGGGGCACAAGTAGGGCACAAGAGGGCCCCAGCCTTCAGGGGGCTTGTGTCTGGGGCTGGGGGCTGCTGTTCCGACGGAAGCTGAGAGCAGATGGGTCCTGGGGGGTGAGGAGGGGTTGGGGGCTGAGGGTCCCAGCTCGTTTCTGCACTCCGTCCTGTGGATGAAGAGGTGTCAGCCGGAGGGAGGAACCAAGGGCAGTGCTGGCCCGAGGTGACACAAACGTTGGAAGGAGGGTGCAGGTGGGAACCGTTGTCCCACCTCCCATCATCTGCCCCCACCACCCCCGAGCTTCTAGGTACCTGAGTTCTCAACACTTATGGTGATATTTGAATGTGAGGTGGGGGTCTTGGGGGTCCCACTGGGGTCTTGATCAGAACTCAAGCTGTGTTTGATCACATGTGACACAGACATGTGAGTGTATGAGCTCGTGTGCCCACCCCCCTAGCTTTCTCTTCCCAAGAGGGTGTTCATTCTCTCAACTCTTCCTTAAATCCTCAGTTCTGGGGGCGGGAGCCAGGACTTCCAGCCATGGCTCTGACATTAATGTGCCCCCTGCATGACCTTGGGGCCCTCTTGGCCTTGTCTGGGCCTTCATTCTCCTGAGTTGGGGATTGGATTGGATAGGGCCTTGTGACTGGGAGGGACACAGGGCAAGCACTCCTACCAGGCACTCATCCCCAGGAGGCACAAGAGGGACAGAGATGGGGGTGAGAGGCAGGGCCAGGGGGCTCAGCATGGCTGGTCTCCCTCAGCTCCAGCAGAGCATCACCTACCTTGGGGCCCACAGGCTGGAAGCCAGGCAAGTTGCTGACTGTCACACGCTGGTCATCCATGCGGTGACCCTGGGTGCTGGCCAGCATGTCCATAAGACTGTCCATCTCCGGCACAGGACTACTCTCTGCATGGTGCAGAAGTAGGTGGGAATGGACATACAGCAGATTCCAGGGAACACAGTCCAGCTGGAGCCCCCAGCCCACCCCTTCCCCGCTCACATTCTCCAGGAAGCTCACTCATCTCTCCCCTCTGTCCCTTGCCCCTAGACCCACTAGCATCTGTGTTGCCAGTTGTCTCTCACTCTCAGACAGACTCTTGCCTACAGGCCCCCCCAGATGGTCACTTGTCCCGTACTCCTACGCCCTGCCCCATTTATGTGCCCAGACAACACACCTGCCCTACACACTCCACCATCCACTCACCACTCTTGGAGGCAGTGTCAGGCCCTGCCTGCAGCGGGCAGCGCTGCTCCTCCATTCGGTCGCCCTGCACGTGGCTCAGCAGGTTAAAGAAGCCCTCTTGGTCTGGGGAGCCCGCCTGGGAGACAGACGTACCTGGTCCAGCTGGCCCCTCAGTTGAGGGACCCCCCACCAGCTCCCACCCTGACCCTGGAGTCTTTCCTCCCCTCCTCAGCTCTCACCATGGTCCCCGCCGATGTGCTGCTCTGCAGAGCTGCTGCAAATGAGACACGAGTCTCCTTACCAACCAGAGCCCCTAGGACCTGGCCATTGGTGCCACTGCACGTGGTGCTGCCTCAAGGGAGAGGCTGCTGGCAGCCTGTCGTCCTAGATTGGGGCCTGACTACAGGGCACCAGCCAGGAAGACATCCCAGGGGCTGTCCCCAGATCCCAGCATCCCCCCAGCTCACCAGGACCATCACTGAGAGCACTGACCTCTGCCCTGGGGCTGGGCTGGGCACTTGGACTCTCATGCCCACCAGCACTTTCTTGGGCAGCAAACTGGGTCAGCGGTCCCAGGAGACCCAATTGCTAATGAGGTGCCCTACAAACTAGTTAGTCTTGTCATTCACTGCTCTTGAGGACTTGGGGGCATGTGGGGGTGGGATCTGCTTACCTTGATGCAGGGAGCTGAGCCCCTGTCTACCCCCTCTTCCTGGTCCATCTTTGTTCCTGCTTCCTGAGCCCGATCCACTTCTCTGCTAGCCTCTGGCGCAGGCCTGTGCCGGACAAGGCTTTGTAAAAGACAGACGTGGGGACAGTGGATACACAGCCCCAAATCCCCTCCTCATACCGCATCTGCTCTCACCTAAGCTTAAGCCCCATAAAGATGATCCAGATAATCGTATTTGCTGCGAAATGCTGGGGCTGCTATGGGGGCAGGAAGTGGGCGGCCTGGGCTGGGACTTTGCTGACCCAGTAGGACTCACTGTGCCCCGAGGACTCTCAGGTGGGGCACAGCGACAAGCCAGAGCTGTGTCCCCACAGTGGAATGGGGGCTGTCTGGGCAGCCTGGAGGGGCCTGCAGCCCAGACGCAGGAAGCAGGGCAGGTGTCTCACCTGCCCGACTGGAGGGCAGTCAGACCTGAAGACCCCTGAGGCCCCACCAGCAGCCTGGCTCCATCTCTGTCTCTGTGAGGTCTACCCCTCTTCACTGTCCCTGGGTCTGGTTGCCTCCCATAGGCCCCAAAGCGAGGTCCAGGATCTCCTGCCTCCCCAACACCGATGCCAAGTTCAGCTGTCTCTGAGTTGTACCCCGGCCCTCTCTGGGGGCCGGAGGCTACATTCTGGGGAAGGGGGGCAGTAGGAAAGCCTGCTGCTCCCCCTGTACTCCAGCAGCTATGACTTTCCTCCGTGTTCTAGGAGTGGATGTCACTGGAGGGTCCCACCCACACCCCATCCCCTCCCCTCCCCGAGATGCCTTTTTGGAAACTAAAGTTTCTTCCTGGAATAACTGTGCCACACTGTCACCACCCCTGACAGAATGTGAAGCTTGGTCCCTCTTCCCAGGCAGCCCTTCCCTCTCCATGGCCCCAAGTCCTTGATGCCAACAGGATGTCCTGCTCTACCACAGCTGTATCAGCTTCCTAGAGCCGCCTTTATGTATTACAAACGGGGCATCTGAGGACAGGCATTTATTGTCACACAGTTTTGGAGGCCAGATGTCTGAAAGTGTGCCAGCAGGGCCATGCTCCTGAGACATGCAGGGGAGGGTGCTCCCTTGCCCCTCCCGGCTCCTGAGGGTTTGCTGGCAGACCTTGGTGTGCCTTGGCTTGTAGCTACAGCACTTCAGTCTCAGCCTCTGTCACCACATGGCATTCCTCATGTGTCCTTGTCTTCACATGGCTCCACACGGCTGTCATAAGACATGGACACCAATCATATTGCATTAGGGACCCACCCTTCTGCGGTATGGCCTCCCCTAACCTCATCTGCAAAGACTCTGACCCAATTTCCAAATAAGGTCACATTCTGAGGTCCTGGGGGTCAGGGTTCCCACCTACTTTATTTGGGCAGGGGTTGGACAGGAGCCCATTCAGCCCATAGCAGCTGAAAAGCCTGCTCATTGAGTATGTGTGGGGTGTCAGGAGACAGGCTGCAGGGCTAGAGGTGACCCCAGCTTCCTTGTGGTCTCCCAGCTCCCCCCTTGGCACCTGCAGTTTATCCTCCCCCACCCTGGGAGCTGCAGCGATCCCCTCCTTTCCCTGGTCAGAACTCTCCCTTGGTCTTCATTGTCCTTTGGAGAAAATTCAAACAACTTGGGGACAATGGGAATGGTCTGGAATGGACTGATGATGGTCACAGAACTCTAAGTATGCTAAAAGCTATTGAATTGTGCACTCAGTGTGTGAATTGTACTAATATGTGAATTATATATCAATAAAGCTGTTAAAGAAAAGGAAGGAAAGGAGAGGCAGGAAGGGAAGGAAGGAAGGAGAGAGAAAGAAAAGAAAAACAAGAAAGGAAGGAGAAAGAGACAAAAGAATGAAGAAGGAAAGGAAGGGAAAGGAAAGGAAAAGAAAGAGAAAGGAGGGTGAGAAAAGAACCCAAACCCCGGTCCGGGGTGGCCAGCCCTCCCACTCCACCTGGGACTGCTCCCGTGGTAGCAGGGCCCTGCACCCCGGGAACCTCTCAGTCCTAGGTAGGTCAGGCTGGGTTGGTCCTGCCTTGTCCTTGACGCAGGGAGCTGCAGTTCCTCCGGTCTCACCTTCTGTCCAGTCTCCCTCCCCCCCACCCCCTGCTCTCCTCTGCCTAGATCACTGCATGGCTGCTGCTTGGTGTCACTCACCATTGTCTGAGGGCCACCCCCTCAGACAGGGGTACCACCCCCAATAAAGCACTCCCAACATGGCACTTACTACCATATCCCTATTTCCTGTGGGACAGAAATGATTATTTTCTGTTCCCTTTCCTCCTAAACTCAACTGTAAGTCACATGTGGCAGAACTTCTGTTGTCTGTCTCATCTTGCCCCATGTAAAGGTCAAAGGTCCTAGTGCGTGGTCTGCTCTTTAATAGTCACTGACTGAAGGAACCACTTCAGGACTCTGCCTTCCCATGCGTGCATCACACTTTGAATCTGAGACTTCATTCTCGTGGGTGCTGCTGGACTGAGCCCTGTCTGAGACGGGGTGTCAGCCTTTTGCTGGCACATGGCAGGAGCAAGGCCTAAGGTTTCAAGTCGAGTGTGAATTGAGGTGCGTGTGACTGTCCCAAAGGTCGAGCATGCCATTCAATCCACGTGTGTTGACTACAAATGTGATTGTCGCCTATGCATGTGTGTGTGCAACCAGTGAGCATAAGGCTGAGAGGAGCATTCATCCTGGGACAAACTCTTGCTTTGAATCCGAGTAAGCCTACTCACCAGGCAGCCTTGGACACAGGTCCAGTGAGCCGGGTGTCACTGCTACACTGTATTCCCTCTCAGGGTCTCTGGGAGGACAGAGTACACAGCAGGTGCTGGATTCTCTCCAACCCTCCCTCCAGGCCAACTCCTGAGTTTACCAAATGTTGCAGAACTTGCTGCCGCTGCTGCTAAACTAAGGCTCAGAAGGTAAGTGGGTCATGGGTTTGTAACCCCACTGTCCCGTGTGGGCACACAGCACCCCTCAGCCGCGGAGAAGCTCGTGGATGTGCCCAGGAAGACGAAGGGGTTATTACTGCCCTGCAGTCCCACTTTCTCACGGCACGCAAGCACAGGATGCCCGTCTGAGCTCGCGTTTGTGTGTCGTCGAGGTGGGCCACTCCCGAAACTTGGTGCCGGTCTGTTCCGGCAAATCCCCTCCTCCACTCTGCGAGGGTCCCAGTTCCGAGAACCTGGTGGGGCCAGGTGTGCAGGGGCAGGGCCAGGTCCTGCGGGGCGGGGTCCACGCTCTGGGCCACGCCCCCACCTTGCACAGACCCGGAAGCAGCGGCTACGCCGTTGGGGAAGATGGCGCCCTCGGGCCTGAAGGCGGTGGTGGGGGAAAGTGAGTGACGCCCGGGGCCGGGCCTGTTGCGTCCCCTGGGGGTCGGGGGCCAGGGCGCACGGAGTCTGGGACCCGGGCGGCGGGGAGCTGGGGCCGGGCAAGGCGTCTAGCACCTGGCCCTCGAGGGAGCGGGCAGGAAGTTGGTTCCAGCTCGCCGTCCCGGCTCTCCCCTGCCGGAGCTGAACGAAATTGGGAGGCTGGACTCCGGCGACCCAAAGGGTAGCGTAGGCAGGTGTCGGGGCCCGGATTCCTGAGCCCCCTGGGGCCGACGAGGGGAAGGCACAGCTGGACGCCCAGATTCCCGGATCTCTGAGCCTCGCGAAGTCCGGGGGGCTGGATTCTTGGGGCCCGATGCTGCGGACTGGGGCTGGGCTGGGTGCTCCGATCAGCGCACCCCAGGTGGTGTGAACGTTCAGGGGGTGTGTCCAGATCCCCTGTTCAGGCCCACGGTGGGGGACGCCTCCCTTTTTGAAGTCCTTGAAACGTGAGGACCCAGGCGTCCAAGTGGTGTGGGCCGGGTTCTTGGGGGAGGGGTGGAGATCGCCTCCCCCCGAACCCCGGGTGGTTCCGGCCTCAGCTGCTCCTTCCGCCCTGGGACCTGATAACCATGATGACACTCTGTCAGGGCAGGGCCATCCCTTCCCTCTGTCCCCTCAGCTAGGCAGGGCGGAGTGTGGCTCACACCCCCTGCACCCTAGCGAGAAAAGGAGCCTATCACAGAGTGGTTAACCTGCAGTTGGGAAAGCCGCTGATTCCATTTTACAGAGAAGGAAACTGAGGCTAAAGGTTGGGGGACGGAAAACAACCTCAGCCAGGCACATTTCAAAGCGGGGATCCAGGGGGTCCTGCACTCTAGTGGAAACTGATGGAGGGGGAGTGGGGGCTCTAACCAAAACCTCCACCCCAGGAGAAGTCAGGGCAGTCCGTGGGGAAGCCAAGGGGCCAGCTGCGGAGGCAGGAAGACCTGACTTTCCAATTATTGTTTATTTAAAGTGTATTTATTTAGCAGCTACTCACGTATCAGGCTCCGGGCCACTTGGGCCCTCAGGCTGCTCAGTCTAGTTACCTGCCCTCTTTGAACCTCAGTTTCCCTGTCTATAAGTTGGGGGTGACACCAACAGCTACGTCACAGGATGTGGGGGTGAGTGGTAAACAGTAGTTAAGATGGAAGTCCAGCTTGGGATTCATAAGGTTTTGGAGTGTGGTGGGGCCAGAGAACCCAGTGTCCTGAGCCCACCCTCCCCTGCAGAAATTCTGAGTGGAGTCATCCGAAGCGTCAAAAAGGACGGGGAGTGGAAGGTAGGGGCGAGGCAGAGTGCTCTGTCCAGACCTGGGGGGGGGGTCCCTGAATGTGGGACCACATCCCAAACTCCCTGAGGAAGCTGGGTGGGTCTGGGGTGGGACGAGGTGGGGTCCTGGGTCCCCTCATTCAGCCAGCTCTTGAAGCTGACAGTCCTGCCCACCACTGTAGCCCCACCTCTGGAGGGGGGGGGGCTTCAGCCTCTCCTGCTCACTTGTCTGTTGGTCCATCTGTCTATCCATCTGGACAGGTGCTCATCATGGACCACCCAAGCATGCGCATTTTGTCATCCTGCTGCAAGATGTCAGACATCCTGGAAGAGGGCATCACCAGTGAGTGGACACCCCCACCTGGTGCTCCCCAGATGGGACCTGAGTGTGGAAATGCAGGATGGGCAGAGCCCCCTCCCCCACAGGACTTGCAAATGTGGCCCCTGAGGGGTCAGTCTTCCCAGCTGTGCAACCCCTGTGTGGGGGAGCCTGTGTAGAACTGAGGGCGAGCTCAGTGTGGGGCCCCCAGAATGCACAGCTTTTTGTGGGAGGCCCCTGGGGTGTGAATTGTGACCCCGAATGTGCAGAACACTGCTAACATCTGCCACTCACTATGTGCACCAGTCCCAGTGCCCCTTTTATGTGTCCCTTCCTCTGTCCCTCCTAGTTGTTGAAGACATCAACAAGCGGCGAGAACCCATCCCCAGCCTGGAGGCCATTTATTTGTTGAGCCCCACGGAGAAGGTGCTTATGTGAGCAAGTGTGTGTGAGCATGCATGGGGCATACCTCTGCATGTCTGCACATGCATGGGGGCACTGGTAGCAGCTGGGGGCTGGGGCAGGGGGTGGATGGGTCAGGGGGTACAGGGCCAGGCCTGGAGTGTGGCCTGCGTTCCCCAGTCAGTGCAGGCCCTGATCGCAGACTTCCGTGGGACCCCAACCTTCACCTACAAAGCAGCACACGTCTTCTTCACAGACAGTAAGTGAGGGTAACCTGAGGAGAGCGTAGGGTTTGGGTCTGGGGGGTGTGGTGGTTCTGGCCTAATGTCCCCTCTTGCCCACCCAGCCTGCCCTGAGCCTCTGTTCGGTGAGCTGGGCCGCTCCCGTCTGGCAAAAGTGGTGAAGACGCTGAAAGAGATCCACCTTGCCTTTCTTCCCTATGAGGCCCAGGTACAGCCCGGCCTCGTCCAGGGCAGGTTGTGGGGTCCGTGAGCAGATGACTCAGCTTCCCTCAGAAAGAGCCCCTGAGACAAGTAAAGGGGACAGCGAGTCAGAAAGGAAAGGAGCCAGTGTGGGACGAACGAGCTCCTACCACCGGACACCTGGAGCTGGGTCCCGCTGGGCAACGCGGGGGGCAGCGCAGAGCAGCCTCAGTCATCTTGCCCAAGGCGGAGGGGCTGGGGTGTTTCTCCGCCTCCCCCCAGGCCTTGTGTCCTTGCAGGTGTTCTCCTTGGATGCCCCCCACAGCACCTACAACCTCTACTGCCCCTTCCGGGCCAGTGAGCGGACGAGGCAGCTCGAGGCGCTGGCCCAGCAGATTGCCACGCTTTGCGCCACACTGCAGGAATACCCGGCCATCCGCTACCACAAGTGGGGCCTGCCCCTGATGCTGCCCCCTGCCTTGACCCCATCCTGCATCCTACCTTTCACCTCTTCTTTAATCCCACCCCAGTCCTCACCCTGCTACCTGACCCTATCCCTCACCCCTGTCCCTCACCCTATCCTTGACCCCAGTGTGTGCTTGGCCCTCCACGACCCCACGCCCTGAGGCCCCACGTCTGCTCATCTCACCCCCCAGGGGCCCGGAGGACACGGCCCAGCTGGCTCATGCAGTCCTGGCCAAGCTGAACGCCTTCAAGGCAGACACTCCCAGTCTGGGAGAGGTGAGGGGGCATGCTGGGGAGGTGGGGCGAGGCCCTAGCCAGGAAGATCTGGGTTAACACCCTAATCCCCGCCCACCCCCCACCCCGCCACCCCCAGGGCCCTGAGAAAACCCGATCACAGCTGCTGATCATGGACCGGGCGGCTGACCTCGTGTCCCCACTGCTGCATGAACTCACATTTCAGGCCATGGCCTATGACCTGCTGGACATCGAGCAGGACACGTACAGGTAGGTGGATCCCCGAAACCCCTTCCCCCATCACAACCAACCTGGGTCCCTGTCCTCAGGTAGTGCTCTGTGTCTCCCAACCCCTGCAGGTACGAGACTGCAGGGCTGAGCGAGGCCTGTGAGAAGGCTGTGCTGCTGGACGAGGACGACGACCTGTGGGTGGAGCTGCGGCACATGCACATCGCGGACGTGTCCAAGTGCGTGCACGGGGGCGCTGGGCTGTGGGCCTTCTGCAGCGACATCCCCAGCTGGATTCTCCTTACCCACATCCCCACCTCTCCCCCACCGGGGGCCTGGTCCCCAGCCTTCCACCTTCAATGAGCATACCCTCTCTACAAGCCACGCCCCTCAGCCACCTCCCCAGTGTGTCCCAGCATGGGCTTGCACGTGATGTCCCCTGGCTCCCGCTCCTCCCTGCCGTGCGACCCCCATGCTGCCCTCAAACTACTGTCTCGATATCAGCCCCCAACCTCACCCTTGCCCACCCTCATGGCCAGGAAGGTCACAGAGCTTCTGAAGACATTCTGTGAGAGCAAGAGACTGACCACTGAGAAGGTAGGGCCGGCCTGCATTGGGGTGGGCAGCTTGGGTGGAAAGCCACCACCAGAGCGGGGGAAGGGCCTCAGTCTGTATCCCAACCCTGTGGTGGGAACCTCCCCGCTCTCCTGTTCCTAGGCCAACATCAAAGACCTGTCCCACATCCTGAAAAAGATGCCGCAATACCAAAAGGAGCTGAACAAGGTGAGCACGGACCAGGAACCTGCTCCCCGCCACCCTGTCTCCCCTGACTCTGTCTTGGTCCTCCCTGACTGCCACCCACCCTACAGTACTCCACACACCTGCACTTGGCCGACGACTGCATGAAGCGCTTCAAGGGCTCCGTGGAGAAGCTGTGCGGTGTGGAGCAGGTGGGTGTGTCTCTGGGTGGGAAAGACAGGGTGTGGCCCAGCGAGGGGCGGGGCTGGGGGGCGGGGTGGAACCTTTAGAGATCTGGTACTGGGATGAAGTGAGCCCCAAAGGCCTTACCGAGGACCCTGGGGATGTTCCTGCCATGCCCATCCCCACCAGTGGCTGCCAGGACAGCTGCCCTTCCATCCCCCTAGGATTTGGCCATGGGCACTGATGCAGAGGGCGAGAAGATAAAGGATGCCATGAAGCTGATTGTGCCGGTGCTGCTGGATGCTGCAGTGCCCGCCTACGACAAGATCCGCGTCTTGTTGCTCTACATTCTTCTTCGGAACGGTAGGGGCCGGGGGGCGGCCAAGGGAGACCCTGACTCACCAGGGCCTCCAGGGGTCCTAGGATGCCCCCTTCGTTGATGGGGAACCTCTCGTTGACGCGAGAGCTCTAAATCTATGACTTCTCCAAACATGCCTCCTGAATAGTTCCACAGGGGCCCAGTCTACCCCTCTGGACTCCATGCCCACCCAGAACTCTGACATCAGGACTCCCCTCACACCACCCCTTAGCGGTCTCATGTCCCCCTCCGGTCCCCCTGCCCTCCCAGAGCCCACTCCCCAGGAGAATCCCACCCATGTGAGCCCTCCCCCGCACCAGGTGTGAGTGAGGAGAACCTGGCCAAGCTGATCCAGCACGCCAATGTGCAGGCCCACAGCAGCCTGATCCGGAATCTGGAGCAGCTGGGGGCCACTGTCATCAGCCCTGGGGTAGGCTGGGGCCAGAGCCTGAGGGCAGGGCTTCACATCAGGACCTGGGACCCAGGGTGGAGGGCACATAACAGGGCTGGGGTCCACAGGACATGGTGTGCTTTTGGGGGGACAGAGAGTGCTGTGCAGTGATTGGCCTAGGGACCAGGGAGCACCGGGGCTGTCCCTAACTCTGGATCACATGATAAGCAGGGGGCCAAGGTGGTGTCAGAGCCTGAGGACAGTGCAGTGTGGGTCTGGGGTCTGAGTCCCGGGGGCGGAGCTAGGGGATGGGACGGTAGCATTGCCAGTGTTGGGTGACCCTGGGCTGCTAGACATCTCAGAGGGCTGCGTGCCCCTGGCACACACACTGCAGCATCCTCTGCTGGCCTTCCCTCCTTGCCCCGCAGCTCTGGCCCTGCCTGCCCCACCTTCTTTGCGTGGCCTCCTCTGCTAGGCTCCATCCCTGGGTGGAGCCTCTCACGCCTCCCATCTCTCTCCTGGTCCCTGTCTCCCTCTCCCACCTCTCCCCCACCCCTTTCTCTGTGCCCGCCCATCTCTGTCCCCATTTTTCTCTTTTTGTCCTCTTTCTCTGCCCCCTCTCTTTGTCTCACTGCCTGTTTCTTCCTCCCTCTCTCTATCCTTCATTCTCTCTTCTCTGTCTCTCTTTTTCTCTCAGTAGTTCTCTGTCCCATTTCTCCATGTTTTTCTACAACACACCCCCAAACAACAGGAGCCCCTAGCCCTGTCTGTGACCTACCTCCTTCTCCCCAATACCCCCACCGGCCTGCTGCATTCCACCCGTAGGGCCCTGGGACCTCCAGCCGGCTGGAGCGGAGGGAGCGCTTGGAGCCCACCTATCAGCTGTCCCGCTGGACCCCAGTCATCAAGGATGTGATGGAGGTACCACGGGCAGGAGTGGGCCCTGGGGGTGGGGGTAGGCCTGGGGACCAACCTCTTGTGCCCGTCAAGTCCTGTCCTGATCCAGGTGTCAGCCCAGCTCCCTTCATGCTCACAGGGCTAAGCTTTGGGGCTTAATGGGAAATCCCACATTATAGGCATTCCCCAGCATCCAGTCTGTTCTGCAAGGGGGTGCCCCAAACCTGCACCTGAGGAATTGGGGCAGCAGCAAGGTCCCTCATGGGGGGCCTCATTTTCTCTCCATCCACCTGTCCCCTCCCCTGTCCTTCTCCATCCCCCTGGTCTCTTCCCCTGTCCCTGGGAAAGCCCCCTTATCCCCCTTTGCCTTCCCAACACCAACCCCTACCCATCCTAGGCACCAAGAGCAGCAGAAACAAAGAGGACTGGGTGGGGGGTTGCCCAGCTTCCTGGCTTCCCGCCTGCTGTCCCCGTGGAGTCCTGGTACTTCCACCCACTTGGGGCCCAGTGACTGCGGCTTCTCTATCCCATGGACCCCGGATGCTTGGATTCCCGGGTCCCTGAGTGGCTGGGGTCCTGAACTGTTGGGTCCCAGGGGCTGGGAACCCATACTGCCGAGTCCTCAAGAGGCTGAGGGTCCCAACTCCTGAGTCTCCCAGGGGATGCAGGTGCAGATGGTGGCTCCCATCTGCTCAGATCTTGGCTCCTGAGACACCCAATGAGGGGGTTCCAGAGCCCGGGCCCCATCACCTGGAGCTTCCCTCCTAAGCCTCCCTGTCTGGCCCCCAGGACGCCGTGGAGGACCGGCTGGACCGCAAGCTGTGGCCCTTTGTGTCTGACCCTGCCCCCATGCAGAGCTCCCAGGCTGCGGTCAGGTGAGGGCCTAGGGACACCTCCTACTGGTGCCCAGGGCTGTTTGGTGAGGGGTGTGGGGGGTCTCCTATCCAGACTGACCTCTGCCCCCCTGCCCCCCACTTCCACCTGCACAGTGCCCGCTTCGGCCACTGGCACAAGAACAAGGCCGGAGTGGAGGCGCGGGCGGGGCCGCGGCTCATTGTCTATGTCGTGGGTGGTGTGGCCATGTCCGAGATGAGGGCCGCCTACGAGGTGACCAGGGCCACAGACGGCAAGTGGGAGGTGCTCATTGGTGAGTAGCCAGGACTGGGATCCCTGGGCGGGGGTGACCCCTCAGGGCCTGGACCCCTAGATGCTTCCAAAGGGTGAGCCTGACAGCCCAGGGCCGCTCAGAGCTGGCCATCCAAGATGAGGGGGGTGGTTGCACACCTGGGTTTCCTGGAGAAGAGGTCACCTGGGGCCTAGGTTCCTGTGTTTCTGAAGAGTGCTTGAAGTCAAGGCCTGGCCTCCCAGGACTCTGGCTAGGGGTGTTGGGGGCTGAGCTGTGACCCACTGTCTCCCCCTTCCCTCTTGCCCAGGCTCCTCACATATCCTCACTCCAACCCGTTTCCTCGATGACCTCAAGACGCTGGATCAGAAGTTAGAGGACATTTCTTTGCCTTGACCCTCCGTACCCACCCTGACCTGCACCTGTCCCTTTCCAGAAAAATAAATGCCTCTTTTCAGTCTAGAGCCAGGGCCCACCTTGCTTCTTTCCCAGGAGCTGTTAGGGGCCAGCCTCTCTCAGCCCCATCCCCTGACCTGGGCCCCTGGCCCCATCTTACCATGATGTCCTGCTTGAGGACATCCAAAGCCCACATGGAGATTAAGGGCTTGGGCTCCGGTTTGAATGTTGGCTCCAAGATTGACTAGCTATTAGGTCTTGGCCAGCTTTCTGGGTTCCCCTTCCAAAAATGGGCCCAGCAAAGGCTGCTGCTTTGTAAAGGAAATGAGATAGTGGCAGAAAGCTGATGGGGACAGCTGCTGTCCTGCATTGTCACCAGAGTTACCTTGGTTGCTCCGATGGGATTGTTAGTAGCGTCATTGACAAATAGAATGGACCCTGTGTGCTCCCTCCCGAGCCACTGGGAACAGCCCTGCGGCCATGAAGGCTGGGGGCATCTCCAGCTCCGGGGGTCAGACCCTGTGTCTGTGTGAGGACCAGCACAGGGCAGGTCATGCTTGATTCCCACCCCAGCAGGTCAGAGCTCCCCTTGCTCACCCCCTCCCTCCTCCCTGGGCTGTTCTGGGGCCCCTGCTGCGGCACTTCTTGGAGCCTCTGCCAGAGGCATCAGTTTTCCAGGGCCACCATGACAAAAGTGCTGCATTCCAGGCAACGGGAGGCTGGAAGTCCAAGACCGAGGTGTCGGCAGGGTTGGCTTCTGAGGCCTCTCTCCTTGGCTGGTAGACCGCTGTCTCCTCCCTGTGTGTTCACGTCTCCCTTCTGTGCAAGTCTGCATCCTAATCTCTTAAAAGGACACCAGCCACATTGGGTTAGGGCCCACCCTAATGGCCTCATGTTAATTTAAGTGTCTTTTCAAGGCCCTTTCTTTAAACACAGTCACATCCTGAGGTACTGGAGGTTAGGGCTTCAACGTATGTTTGGGGGAAGACAAAGCAGCTCACTCGCCTGAAATGACTCGTGAACCCAATAGCACTGAGACCAACATGGCGGTCTCTGGGGTACAGATGCACAGCCAGGCAGAGCATCGCAGCAGGGGGGTCTGGGGGAAGCCAGAGGACACCCTAGTCAGCCTAGTCTGGGGGCAGTCAGGAAGCCTTCCTGGAGGAGGTGAAGTTGGAGCTGAGAATGAAGAAGAATTGGAGAGGAGGAGAGGGCACAGTGGAGGCAAACACAGGAGAGTAGAATGAAGCCAGAGGGAAGGTATTAAGGGAAGACAAGATCTGAGAGCCACTCAGGGGCCTGGCAGGTGGCGGGGAGAATGCCAGTGTGTGGGACAGTGCCCTCGGTGTGTGGGTGGGTGGGTTAGATAGGTAGAGCGCCCCCTCCCCAGTGGAGTGTTGGTGATTTTCATTGCACTCCGTCACCTCTGGGAATGTATCCCATACAAGGCTGAGACCAGGAGGGCATGGGCAGAGACAGCCAGATGAGACCCGCCTTCCCCGCCTGCTGAGGACTTGGCTCTGATTTTCAGGCCAACTATTTTGAGAATTCAGGGAACTCTAAGGACACTCTTCCTAGAAGAACTGCACACACTGTGTTGGGGGGCCTTGGGGGGGGCCTTGGAGAGACACAAAACTGATGCAACGGTTCTAGGATTTACCTGAGACTCCCACCAGGCCAGAAAGGCGGGTGTAGGAAGCTGTTACATGGTGGGTCGGTGCAGAGCCCCGAAACTGCTCGCCCTTTGCGGGTGGTTCCCGTGAGGTTCTGTCAGGGAAGAGATTTAATGAGAGATTGTGGGGGAGATGGTTTTATTTTTTAAAGATTTTATTTATTTATTTATTTTTAGAGAGGGGAAGGGAGGGAGAAAGAGGGGGGGAAAAATCAATGTGTGGTTGTCTCTTCCTCACCCACTAGTGGGCACCTGGCCTGCAACCTGGGCATGTGCCCTGCTTGGGAATTGAACCATTTTGGTTCTCAGGCCAGCTCTCAATCTGTTGAGCCAGAGCAGCTAGGGCCATGGGGGAGAGGTTGTTAAAAAAACTGTAAACTCACCCTTCTGCGGAGGGGCTGTTTTCCTCTAGAACCTGCCTGTGTAGGCAGGCACCATGAGCACCAGGGGGCCCTGTGACTCAATTTCTTGGTTTCTTTGTCCTTTTGCATTTGTAGCTGGAGCTCAGGGGACTGCAAATTAGAAAGGTCAGGGGAGGAGGTCAGGGGCCTGGCTGGGTAGCTCGTCTGGTTATGGCGTCCTCCTGTGGGCCAAGATTGTGGGTTCCATCCCTCTTCTGGGTACATAACAAATGGATGTTTCTCCCTTCCTCTCCAAAGTCAATTAAAAAAAAAAAGTTTAGGCCTTACTCTGGCTGGTGTGGCTCAGTGGATTGCAAGCAGGTCTGGGAACCAAGGGGTCGCCAGTTCCATTCCCAGTCGGGCACATGCCTCAGTTGTGGGCCAGGTCCTCAGTATGGGGTGTGCAAGAGGCAACCAGACATTGATGTTTCTCTCCCTTCCCCTCTCTCTAAAAGTAAAATCTTTTTTTTTAAAAGGTTAGGTCTTATTAAAGATATTCTGATACTACGAATATTCATGGGCCCCCATGAACCACAGTGGTCAGCAGTATCCGGCCCTGACAGTGTCCCAGCATCACACCAAGCCCTCCACACGTTCGGCCCAGAGTCCTCAAAACCCTCCTATGAGAATGAAATCCAGCCTCCCTCTGTCTACACCCTGGAAAGCCCATTTCCCACAGCTGCTCTGGCAGCACTGGGCCCTTCCTGCCATAGGGCCCTGCCCCTGTCCTCCTTGCCTGCAGGGCTGCCCCCCACATTTCTGACCCTCTGTCCTTCCCATCCAACACCTATGTCACCACCTCCGAGAGGCTTCTGCTTTACTTCCTCAGGGGCATTTATCTTGGCTTGGTGTGTTTTCTTGGGAGTTCTCTGCCCATCCTGGGGAATGGTCCCCACCTGGATTTGACTGGTTTCTGAGAACTCTATCCCACCCAACAGAGGGGTTCTCTAGTCCCCACCACCCTCCACATAACAGTGCAACTAGCAGACCTCACTGCTTGGGTCCATTATCTCTTTTTAAAATATTTATTATTGATTGTGTTGAGAGAGAGACATCAATGTGTTGTTCCACTTATTTATGCATTCACTAGTTAATTCCTGTATGTGCCCCAACTGGGGATTGAACCTGCAACCTTGGTGTATTGGGATGACGCTCTAACCAACTGAACTGCATGGCCAGAGTAGACCCATTACTTCTTGAAAATGATTCCAACCTTACAGTCCTTCTGCTGGAATTAACTGAGGACCTTCTTGAAAAAACTGCCCCTCAGCAACTAGTAGGTTGCATGGAAAGTAACAACCTGGTACATTTTCTTACTTCAAGATCCCCAGGAAGCAGAATGAGCTCATTAGGGAGGCCTGGGGTGGGGACAAGCCTCGTGTCTCCAGTGGGCACATTACCAGCACATAGGAAGCACCCAGGAACCACTAGCTGCAATAATAATAATAATGATGATGATGGTGGTGATTATATTTTTATTTTAATTAATATTTTATTGTTGTCCTATTACAGTTGTCCCAATCTTTCCCCCTTTGCTCTCCTGCACCCAACCCCACCCTCACTCCCACAGTCAGTCCCCACACCATTGTCCATGCCCATGGGTCATTCATACCTGCTCCTTGACTAGTCCCTTCCCCTTCCTTCCACCTTTGTCCACCTCTCCTCTGCCCTGGTCACTGTCAGTCTGTTCCTTATTTCCCTGCCTTTGGTTCTATTTTGCTCATGTGTTTGTTTTGTTCTTTAGGTTCCAGTTATAGGTGAGATCATATGGGATTTGTCCCTCACTGCCTGGCTTATTTCCCTGGGCATAATGCTCCCCAGCTCCATCCATGCTGTCGCAAAAGGTAGGAGGTCCTTCTTTCTTTCTTCCGTGTAGTATTCCATGTGCAAATGTACCACAATTTTTTGATCCACTCATTTGCTGATGGGCACTTAGGCTGCTTCCAGCACTTGGATATTGTAAATAACGCTGCTATGAACATGGGGGCGGGGCATAGGTTCTTTTAAATTGGAGTTCATTGAACAGGAGATCATAATAATACAGTCTTGACCTAATACTGTTGTGAATACTTGCACTATAGTGGGGACAGCCCTGAGCTGGACCATGGTTCCCACGAGTGAGGAGAAAGGCGCCCAGGCTGATGTCTGTGTTTTGGGGTCCATGGGGCTTGTTGGGTGAAGTGAGCACCCACGTTCTTGAGGTTGAGAACACATTCCAGGGCAGGAGTTTGCCACCTGTGCTATGCAGGAGCTTCTTTTAGAATAATACCTCATCTAAGGAAGGAAAAAGTCTGTGGTCTTGAACTTGCTCAACTGAAAAAGTCTGTGGTCTTGAACTTGCTCATGTTGAAAAACATGAGGGTCCTGGGTGCAATGGAGCTGCTTGCTGGGCCAGGTGGTGGGATGGGGACACCGGGAGGGACTCAGTGGGGAAGGAGGGGCAGCAGGGAGCAGAGTAAGATTTGCTGAGGTCTGTGGGGGAAGGGGCTTCCCGGTCCTGGGGCAGGAAAAGGAAGTGGCCGTGACTTAATGAGCCGAGGAAAGCTCATGGAAGTGAGAAAAGTGAAGGGGGTGGGCAAGGCCCAAGTGCCAGGGGAACCCAGACATCCAGGAAGCAGGGCAAGCTTCTGGGGTTTTTTTTGTAAAGTTGCTCAAAACCTTAAAACACAAGTTAACTGACAGCTCCTGCCAGGCACATTGCAAAAAGGAATTGTTGTGAAAATGATGATTGAAAAATGTGACTTTTCTGAAGCAGTTACTCCGTGCAGGGCCCCATCTGTACAGTCTACCCAGGCCCCCGTGGAGCACTGGCTTGATGCAGTAACACAGAGAGAGACAGTGCTGTGCGCCCCCACTGCAGTGCGGGGCCCTCCTTCGCCCTCCAGCTTTGCTGAGGTGCACCCCAGGGGCGACTCAGTGTGAGCCTCCCTTTGAGGTGTGCGGCGCGGTGGTTCGGTACCTGTTCACACTGTGAAGTGGCCACTGCGGTAAGGCCGGTCAGCACACCCATGCCCTCACACAGGCACATTGTCTACTGTGTGGTGGGAACTTTTAAAACCCACTCTTAGCAACTTTCAAACACGCAGTGCAGAATTGTTAACTGTGGCCGCTGTGTGTGCACTAGACACCCCCCCACTCGTTCACCCCACAGCGGGAAGTTCGTGCCTTTGGAGAGCTGCCCCTGCCCCCTGCCAGCCCTTGGCAACCATTGATCTGTACTCTGTTTCTATGGATTTGGTGTTTTTAATATTTTTATGTGGACCCCCAAAAAGCTGAACTCGTAGAAACAAAAAGGAGATTGGTGGTTACCGAGGCCGGGCTGGGGGAACGGGGAGACACCTCTGAGTTCCCAAGGGAGCAAGGGGCGCACAAAGCACAAGGTCAGGGTGAACATGCTGGGAAGGCGCTGGGGGAGCAGAACCTCCACGCTCTCGCCACATAAAAGAATGGGCAGCTCTGGGAGGCGCTGGAGGCTTCATTGACCTCGTGTGGCAGCCCTTCCACAGTCTGTACGTGGGTCACATCATCACATTGTCCTCCGTCAACCTACACCATGCCGTATGTCAGTCTACATCGACCAAACTGGGAAATCGGCCATTAAAAAGAATGCAGTCTTACCATTCATGACAACATGGATGGACCTAGAGGGCATTATGCTAGGTGAAATAGTCAGTCAGGCAGAAACAGATGTCATGTAATTTCACTTACATGTGGAATCCGAAGGACAAAATGATTGAACAAAACAGAAACAGAACACAGGCCCTCGAACACACAGAGAACGAACTGAGAGCTGCCAGAGATGGGGGCCAGGGGATGGGGCTGGCAGCACAGATGGGCAGTGACAGAACAGCAACAGGGACAAAAGGCACAGCCCGGGGGCTGTGTCAGAGGACGTGGTGACAAGGCGACATAGGAGGGGAGCACGGAGACTGAACCAGCAGACCGAGGTGGAGCCGTTTCAGACTCGGAGCCTGCCGAGGGCTGCCAGACCCGGATACTGGGCCGGCGGCCATGGACGATGTTACTGTCCATAGCTCGCCCAGACCACAGACGTGCACTCATACCTCCAAGGAGAAGCAGACCGCAGGATATGCCTCGTAGAGACTAAAGCCAACCCCAGTGTTCCCCCACTCTCTAGCCCTCACACTGTAATTTTCCCATAGAAGCTGCGAACACATAGCAGCCCCACCTCTGCAGACACCTCTCGTCTCTGCTGCTGTCTGCAGGGTGGCTCTTCTTGCTTTTCCTCTCTGCTCGATAAAACCAGCTTTTCACTTCACTCCAAGGCTCATCCTTGAATTCTTCTTGCATGAAGCCGAGAACCCTCTTGACTCAGGGCTTTAGTCCCCGCCAGGGGCTCACCTCTGCAGCATCACAGGCCCAGAGCCAGGTGGGGCCTGGACTTACTGGGGGACCGCTCTGTGCACACCTGAGGCTAATACAGGGTAACAGTGAATGCCAACCGTGATTGAAAAAAAAGATGGGGGAAAAGTACTCACTTAATTCTCCCCTTGTGAGGTAGTCACTAATAGTCACGCCAGCCCCCATTCTGTAACTGAACATGCAGGTGCAGCACCTGCCTCAGTGAGAGCTAAACTTGTGAGGCAGGTGCTGGTGTGAAGGGAAAGAGGCTATTCAGTTGCCATGATCTGGGAGGATGGCACACTCCTGTCTCAAAGACCATTCCCCCTGCCTGCTCAAGCCTGTGGTTCTTACAGCAATAAAAAGGGGAGGGCTTTTTCTTCCATTCAATTATCTGGCTAGTTTTTGGCACCTTTGGATCCTGTCTATTCATCTTCCTAGCTTTTGGCGTACTTGGAACCTATCCATTCATCCTTCTAACTTCCAGCACACCTGGGCCTCATCTGTTCATCTTTTTAGCTTTTGGCACGCTCAGGCTCTGTCCATTCATTGTTCTAGCTTCTGGCTTTCTTGGTGCAAGAACCTCCAACTGCACCATCTTGGCCAATGGGAGGGACTCCCCGGTGCTCCCTGACTGTCCGTGGCAGTGAGAGGGGACTGACAGGAAGCCTGGAGGGGCCTTGGCCCTTGCCTCCTGACATGGGACACAGTGCTCCCACAGCCGGGGTAGCTGGCTGGAGTCTGTGGGGCACTCCCGCAACCAGGCACACCCACATTCCCTGCACGGCCCCTGCGTGGTCTGCCCCTGAAGTGCCCAGCCAGCCTGTGCTCCCACCAGCGGCTGCCTACAGTAACAATTCCCCCCCCCTTCAAGACTCTGGACTCTTGTAATTGTGTAAGGGTAAAGGGATGGAGGTCTTATCTTCTCCAGTTTCTTCCAACTGTCAAGGGGAAGTCGTCTTGCCTATCCTCAGGTCCAGAGGTTCCGGCTCTCTATTAAAGGAAGAAAGGGCTCCAGTAAGGAGGCAAGCCTTCCTGCGAGGGAGAAGGACTGCTGTCTTCGGAGGGGCCCCCTGTGGGGCCCAGCAGATGGTGCTGCAGGACAAGCGACGCTGGCGGCTGCTTCATATTTTAAGAGACGGTGCTGCAGATGGGCTTTCAAAGCGAGCCCTACTGTGCAGTCAGTTGAGTGTGTGGTGAGGGGCCTGCCTGGTAGTGCAGAGGGAGTGTAGGAAGTTGGAGACACTAGAGGATCCCCGTGGTGGGACCCTGAGCGGGGCTCTGGGCAGCCACCCAGGAGCAGGACAAGTTTGCTGAGGAAGCTCTACTGTCCAGGAGATGCAGACAGAGGCATTCTCAGTCCAAGCACAGGCACAAAGTACAGCAGTCATCAAAAATAATAATAAAAAGCAACATCGTCACTTAGCTTTGGGAGGCTCTATCTCTTTTTGAACGAGGAATTTAAAATCACTTTTGAGAGTGCAGGCGCAGCTTTCCTTCACAGTGCAACAGCAGCAGCAGCAGCAAGATCCAAGTCTTTCCCAGGCGGTACCTGCTTTATCCGCATGTGCTGGACCCAAGGCTTAATTCCCGTGAGCTTTGGGGAAGACTGCGTTGTCAGCGGGATGTCACAGGGACTGGGCCATTGCTCGGCTCACTGCTGGTCAGGACCTCGAGTCCTCCAGGTCTTTCCTGAGATTCCGTCTCCCGGTGGAAACAGGTGTGAGGGCTCATCACATGAGTAGATGAACACACTTGTGCAAAACTGTCCGTGTTTGCCCTAGATGTCGTACATACTGTTTGCCTTTTGATTTGTGTTCTAAATATAAAGGGTGTTTCCCTAAAACAGAAACTTGAACTGTTTCAAAAGGGTTTAACTTAAGCTCACTTCAGAGTGCTGCCTGCATCCAGAGCCATGCAACAGGAAGCAGCTGGTCCCGTTTCAGGTGTGCTCCCTGGCACATTTTGCCAGGGTCTTCTTTCCTGTGCAGGTAATCTTCTAGGTCTTCCCGGGAGATGGCGGTCCCCCAGGTGCAGGCAGTCTCCACTGATTCTCTGCTGCCCCTCCTGTCTTCTGGGAGATTTCCGAAGTGAGTGACGGTCCATTGTTGCTTGAATGCCGTAAGGAAGCCCAAACTTAGGGATTATTTCTTTGAGTAGAAGTTTTGCTGCCTCAGTTGCCTTCTCAGTTCTAGTGTGGTTATATCTCTACCCATCCAGAAAAAGTGTCTACAAAAACTAATAAAAACGTAAAGTTCGCTCTGGTTTTAGAGATCTGTGTCAAGTCAGCTCGCCAGTCCGCAACTGGGCGTGTTGCACTCCCTTTCCTGTCGAAGCACATTCTTTCTCAGGGCTGTTTACTAGCACATTCCGACAGGCTTGGATACTCTTCCGAATGGCCCTTTGTAAATGAGGGCCCTTCGAATGTGGTCTATTGAGGTCCATTAAAACAAAACAAAAAAATCCTTTCCATAACGGGCCCCTCCACGAAAGCGTTTGAGGATGGGGTACACCAAGAGCCTCGGGGGGTAAGACCATCCCACGGGTGTGGATCTTCCACATGGAATCGGGGTCAGCTGAGAGAATTCCACTCACAGGTGTTCCTCACCTCACTCCGGGTAATGGGGTTTAAATTCTGACACGTGCAGCTGGGGACTCCGAGCCCTGAGGAGCGGTGGCCCTCAGGTACCGGCAGTTTGGTTTCCCTGGCTCAATTTGGGAACCACGCCTCCGCTGTCCTTGGCAGTGGTTGTGGCGACCTGGTTCAGGAAATCCACTGCCTCTAGCAACTGTCAAATCTCTTGTGGGTGTTTGATGTCCTTGTTCTCTGAGACCATGTGCTTTCTTTCCACATTGCCCCGTGGGCATGGACTACCATTGATGGGGGACTGAAGAGTGGGAAAATTTTAGTTTTAGGTAAATTTAATAAGCCTAGTCGTTAACACATGTGAAAAGCTATTGTTTCAGGAGCTGCAGGGACGGCTCCCCCCACCTCTGACTCCAGGAGACCACAAGGGATTGACCTTTGTGCTCCAGGAGAAACCAGAAGCCATCAGGATGGGATCCCAGGCACTGTCTTCCAGGGAGAGACCATCCGCCACCCAGGGCACAGGACACAGATGAAGAAAATGACCAGTGACTGGGTGAAAACATGTCAGGGAAGCTGCCAGACTGCAGCTTTCATCTGACTCACCTCTTTCCTGGATTCCAAATCCCTCACCTACACCTTTGCCCCTTATAAGGCGGCTGGCTTGAAAGCCAAGGGAAGGCGGTCTGTGAGGGTGCAAACCCGCCATCTTCTCAGATCGCTGGCCATCTGAATAAAGCGCCCTTACAGATTCAATCCTTGTCTCTGCGTATGGGGTCTGGTAGTGACAGGCAGCACGAATGCTGGCTTTTCCGGTTTCACATACAGAAAAGTGAGCACATATTACAAGTGCATTTGTGAGGTGTGCTCTCTCTTTCGTGCACGGGCGCTCCGCCCTCCATTGTGTTGTCGAGAGCCATCTGGGTTGGCGCCAGAGCTGCAGTCCGCGCGCTGCTCTCTCACTCACTGCTGCAGACCAGGATGGGGTATATGTTTCTTCATGTAAAGGAGCAGAGAGTAAATGTGTTTGGTTCTGTGGCCATATGGTTTCTATCGCAGCTACTCAATTCTGCCACTGACATGCTGAAGTGGCCACAGATGATATATTAAAAACTAGGCATGGCTGTGTCCTCCAAAAACTTCACTTATGAAGACTAGGATATAAATGTCATATACTTTCCATCTATCACTAAGTATTAAATATCTTTTCAATGATTGAAAAATATAAGGGCTGTTCAGCAGTTCCTGAAAAAGTTCAACATAAAATTGCGTGGATTCCAACAATTCCACTCCTCAGCACGTGCCCAAGAGAGCCAAGAGCAGGGACGCCGAAACACATCTGTACACCAATGTTCGTAGCAGCACTATTCGTAACAGCTGAGAGTGGACACAACTAGACCGCCCATCGGCACGTGCATGGCTAACCAAAATGTGACATGAAATGGAAATGAAGTCCTGGTACCTGCCACACCATGGATGGATCTTAAAAACATTAGGCTGAGTGAAATAGGCCAGATGCAGAATGACAAATATTGTATGATTTCACTGATTTGAGGTATGAATGGGCAAATTCATAGAGACAGAAAGCAGAATGGTAGGTGGCAGGGGCCGGGGCGGGGGTGGGGAGTTAGTGTTTAATGGGAACAGTTCCATTTTGGGAAAATGAGAAAATTCTAGAAATAAAGAGGGGTGATGGTTGCACAACATTGTAAATGTATTTAATGCCACTGACTAGACACATTAAAATGGTTAAAATGGTAAACGTTATGTGTCTTTTGCCATGATTTTTTTATTCCTCTCCTGGGGATAGGTTTATTGATTTGAGAGAGAGGAAGGGGGAGAGAGTAAGAACGAGAGAGAGAAACATCAATCAGTTGCCTACCAGATACGCCCCAACCAAGAATCGAACCCCCAATTTTTTGGTGCACGGAACGATGCTCCAGCCAGCCAAGACACCTGGCCGGGACATGTCTTTTACCACAGTTAAAACATCCATTTACACTGGAAACAAACCAAAACAGTAAAAACCTTCCTTAGCTTGTAGGTCACATGAAAGCAGGTGGCACTGCAGCTTGTTCCACTGAGCAACGAGACAGGCTGCGTTCGTCCTTTCTGCGGCCGAGAGACCTTTGGGTGAGGACACCGCGTGCCGTGCACACCCAGCTGGACACTGTGGTCACGTTTGCAACCCTGCCCCTACATGCTCACCAGTTTCTCTGCCTGTCCCTCAGACTCTGGCTTCTGGAGTCCTGCCCCAGGCACTACATACTGGACAAGTCCCAACCAGATGTGGGAGGGGACAGTTCTTGAAGGGGAGGCTGTGGCAAGGGGGATTCAGAGCTTCCACCCCGGGCCTCTGTGGTCTGCCCCAGGGGCTTCCTCTTGGCCCCGGATGTGGGCAGGGAGGGCTGGGGACCAAGGGAGGTATATTACCCAAGAGAGGAAGCCCCACACCTGGAGGCCTTACAGAGAGACAGATGGCAGCAGCGTGACATTCCTGTCCGAGATTTGACCTGCTGAGTCTGTCAAAAGGATAAGAGATGGCTGCTGTTCCTGCTTCTGCCCAGAGCACCGGTGGGGGAATTGGGAGCAACGCAGGCCCTGCAGCCCTGTTCCCCACAGGGACCCAGGGGTCCAGGTCCAACACGCCTATGGGCCCAGCCCTCGCCAGGATGGGGGATCCAGCTGTGGGTCTCCTGGTTCCCTTATCCAGCCCCTGCAGGCTGAAGGCTCTCTCCATCCTCCTCCTTGTCCCCGGGCTGCTGGCATGTGGCAAGTCACTTTGAGTTAATGAGAAGATCCAGGATGTTAGCAGCCCTAAGCAAGGGCTTTGACATCCAATCCCAGCAGAGGCCTCAGTAGCCCCTCTGATTTGAACCTGGAGTGAAGATCAAGCCAGCCTCACCCCAACCCGAAACCAAAGCTCAACCGTAACCCAACCCAGCGGTAACCCCTATCCCAAATAAACCTCAACCCCGAGCCTAAACCAAACGCAATCTAAAGTTCAAACCTCAACCCCAACCCCAAGTAAACCCAGCCTTTGAGCAAACCACAACACTAAACACACCCCAAGCCCCACCCCGGCCAGTTCCACCTCTCACCTCAGGTCAAACCCTCCTTCCTCCAAAACACCCTCCTCAAGAAGGACTCCAGGTGAGTTCCCCATCACCTGGCCTCTCCATCAGGGCCTGGACCACCTGGGCCTTCTGCAGGGGAGTGTTTTTTGTCCAGAGCCCCCAGGGCCCGGCACATGGGGGAGGGGAATCTCAGTCTCACAGACCTCCCTTTCTTCCTCCTGCAGTCCTTGAGATGATAAGAAACACTGATCTGGAGGGCAAATTCGGACAACTGTAATTGAACAACAATAAAAAACAAAACAAAACACTGATCTGGACTGCGACAGTGTCACCTCCTGGGGGGACCTGGTTACCTGCCCCCCAGGAGGGTACAGAGGTCGTTCTTCGTGAGCTCAGTACTGTTCCCAGTGCCCTGTGAGCCCTTCCCCCTGCCCCACCTCTATTTCTCAAAGACCTTGGCGTCTCTGCCTCTTCTTCCCCACCGTTCTGGTCCACATCCCCAGCCTGCTCCCTGCCCCAGTGCGGGAACCCCTTTTCCTTAGGACACTGGTGTCTCCTCCCCCAGCCTCTCCACAGCCCACACATCTGGCTTCCATTCCCTGGTGTGGGAGCGTCCAGCCTGCTAGACCTCCACCTCCCCGAGGCTCGGGCTTGGGGTCCAAGCGCCCTCTGCCAGGGCTCGAGGCCACCAGCTGCACGTGTGACTCCACGTGTGGTTCTGGGACAGCCATGTGGAGACCACCTTCTCATTGCCTGCGCGCTGGTACGAATTGGACAAGAGCGCCGGGATGCCCTGTGCGGCCCCCCCCCCCCACCCCGCCGCACTTGAGGTGCCTGAGGGGTCGTGTCCAGGCCTCGGAGGGGCGGGACTGGAGGAAAACCCCGAGGAGCTGACGAAGAGGGTCTGGGCGTCGCGCTGAGTTTCGTGCCGCACAGGGACTGAACCTGTGTTTCCCCAAAAGAGGGGCGCTCCGACTCTGGAGGGAGGTGTGAGCCGGGGGCGGGGTGGGAGTCACGACTGATACTGTCTTCTGCCCCATCCCCCCTCCTCCCGTGTTTAGCTCGGAGAATGGGGCCTCAAGTGCCAGTCGCAACTCCGATACCGGAGGCTCAGGGCCTTCTGCAGGAAGGGAAGTGAGTGCTACCTCTGAGGCCACCTGGACGGTCACCCTCGGCCTTGGGCTTCCCAAGAAGCTGCTGGGTCGTCCTCCCTCACACCCCACAGCAAGGCTTCTTCCAGCTCTGGAGGGGAAAGAGGTCCCCGCCCCCACCGCACAGATGCCCCAGGGCCCCTGCGGCCCCAGGGTCCGTGTGGATCCCTGGGTCACCTCTCAACCCAGACCCCCGCGCGCCTGTCGAAAGAACTACCAGGTGCAGGCGGAGCCGGGGTAGTGGACGGAAAAGAGTCTCCCAAGGGCCTGCTGAGAACGCTGTCCGAGGCCACGCGCCCCAGGGTCCGTTTCCACCCCTGCACGAGCAGCTTCCAGCGGCTACAACCTGCGTTCAGATACGACACAGGGCAGGGGGCTCGTTTGCCCTTTGGGGGATTCCTGGTGCTTAAAGGAGACCGTGGCACATGGTAGGCACTCAAGAAATGTCTGTTGAATAAATAGCCACATACACACGTGAATACACCACTCTGTGTATACAGAGAGGGGCCTCCCCCGAAAAACCCAGTATTACCCTCTGGGGGGCAGGCCCCATGCACTACTGGCTTCCCCGGCTGGGTGAATGTTCAGATTCTGATTGGCTGGGCTTGGGTCATGTGCCCACCTTAAGCCAATCCCTGATTAGGACACATTTTCCTTCTTTAAAAAAAAAAAGAAAGAAAGAAAGAAAAGAAAATTGTTATGCCATGGAGAAGGCTGATTAGGAGCCTCCCAGGACTCTGACATAGTGGCTCGCGGGTCTCCACGGTCGCCACTGCCTTTTTCTCAACCTCCGGAGGACTGGAGCCCGGTCTTAGCCCAACCTGAGCCGGGGAAAGGGGCAAGTCTGTGGTCCCACGCCCCGCACCTGTCCAGCACAGCACAGCCAGCCCTCCGTCTGGTCCGGCTCCCCAGCCGCTGCCCGAGGGCGGACTGCGGACTGCGGACTGCAGCGGAGAGAGCCGCTGGCGGCTGCCCTCCGGAGCAGACAAGGTGGGCAGCGGTTCAGAGAAGAGCATCGTCCTCACGAGATCTGAGCGGAGGATTCCAGCGCTCTCTTGAAATCAATCACAGATTTTAAACCTGCAACGTAGCGCGTACTGCACGTTGTCGGAAAGTCTTAACTGATTTTTCCGAAGGGAGAAAACCGACCCCGCAGAACAGGGCTGTCCGACTACGCAGCAGCCACCCGGCACTTAGAATGTTGCCCCCTCGAAGCGCAATGCCCCCGAAGGGTCAATGCAAATTTGGCTTTGAAGACTCAGCACCTCCCCAAAAGTAAAATACATCGATGACTTAAAAATATCATCTACGCACTGCAGTGATAACATTTGGGGTATATTATGTTAATAAAATGTTATCAAAATCAATTTAACCAGTCTCTCTTTATCTTTTTAATGTGGTTCATATTTTAAATTAAACATGTGGTTCATATTATATTTCTCTTGGAAGGCACTTAGACTTACAGAGAAAATCCTAGACTTACACAGAGAGATTTCTGTAGACTTACAGAGAAAATTTCCAAATGCATTGTTTTATTCTTATCCCTGTTTTCAAGGTCAGATACTACAAAGAGGGCTTTCTGACACGTACACAGAGTACAGGCATGTGAGCGTGCAGATATGTGTGTTGCTCTGGGTTAGCATGTGTGGGAATGTGTGAGGGGTTGTGCTATGTGTATCCATGAGCAAACATGTAACTGAGGGTATTCAGGAGTCTGTGTGTACAAGTGTGTGTGCTGTGAGTCTGGGCAGGTGAGCAGATGTGCGCAGGGGAGTGAGTATGCTTCTGAGGTCTTCAGGTTGAGGAAACGGTAGTTCCCGCGAAGGGTCAAGGTGCAGGTCTGGCCACAGTTCCAGAGTCAGATGTGGGGTTCCAGAGGTTAGCACTGCAGTCACACACCCCTGCCTTCCCTCCATGGGGCCTTGAAGAAGTAGAGTTCCTTGGAGTGGAGTGTGCGGCGGAGCTGCGGCAGGAGGAAGGAAGGTTGGGGGCCCAGGAGCCCTGCCTCTGAGGCTGGCTCCCACCTCTGGAGGTGGGGCTCTGAGGGGCCACAGCGTCTCTCCTGAGAGTCAGGAAGACGAGGTTCACCCAGACAGACGCACACACACAATGCAGACCGGCACGTGGCTTCCTGCAAAGTTCCTGTCACTAAAACAAATTATCTTTATTGGATATAATTGACATACAACATACAAACCTAAGATTACATCATGGTGATTTGCTACATTTTACACTTCAAAATAGTGCCTGTAGCATTAGCTAACACCTCTGCCCCAGGCTCATGACCGTTCTGTTCCATCGCTAGGTGTACGGGCTTCTCTTCTCGGGCCACCCTGAGACCTCCGGTTCCCTAAGACCCCTCTTGACTGGGGGTGTGAGGATGCTGCCCCGGGGCGAGAGGGTTCTGGATCCCTGAACAAGGAGGCTGGCCTCTCCTTCCTCCCTCACACCCCAATGCGGAGATTTCCTCATCTGCTGTGACTCCTTCCAGGGGGTGGAGGTAGGAGTGTGTGTGGATGGATGGGCAGACTGGGGACGATGGCTGCTAAGGAAACCTGTGTGAACCCAAAGGCCAGGAGGCAGGCAGCGCCTTCCAAAGACAAGCCTGGGGAGGTCTCAGCCAACAGGAAAGGTTAGGCATCTTGGTACAGGGTGTGGGGCGTCAAGAGGGAAGGGTTGGAATGGGAGAGGGGAGGGGCTGAGAGTGGGGGCCAGAGCACTTCTTTCCCTCCCCCAAAAGTGTGTGTGCGTGTGTGGGGGACACCCTGTTCTCCTAACCAAGGATCAGACCTTAGGTCCCAGTCACTAACTTTCATCCCCTAAAGTGTGTTGCGTGCAGGGGTTCGGCAAACCAGGATTTCTGTGCCCACCCCCCATGCCCACCTTACCCCCACCCTAGAGCTCCAAGCAGTTCACGAACCCTTCCTACTGACCCACTCACAGGTGTAGATGACCCTGACTATGAGAATATCACCTTGACCTTCAGAAACCAGGACCAGCCAAAGGACAGCTCTTCACCACCCAAGAGTAAGGGCAAGCAGCCACCTACCAGCCCATGTCCCACAGCTTGGGGGCATGGCAGGGACAGCAGGCACTGTGTGGAGATCAAGACCAGCAGTGTGGGTGGGGTAGTGCCAAGGCTTCCGTGCAACAGTGGTGTGGGGTAGCTTTGTAGGTGGTGATGATGGTGGTAGCAGTGATTGTGTAGGTGGAATTGTTGGTGAAGGTCTGGGTGTTGACAAGGTAGAGTAGGTGACACTGTAGTGGAACAAGAAGGAATCACTAGACAGAGCTGATGAGGGTGATCAGAGATGCTGATGGGAACAATAGGGGCAACAATGAGCATCTATTTTGGTGGCTGTTGATGACAGCTCCTGCCGACACCGGAGATGGTTGGTGATGGGAATAGTGGAGGGGGCATGAGAGTAACAGTGCCAGAGACAAGTGCTGGTGGTGCAGTGGGTGATGGTCGCAGCTGCTAACAGCACTGGGAAGAGTGGGCGCAGGTGGCAGAGCCATCGATGGTGCTGGAGTCAGTCCTGATAGTCCAAGCAGTGGTGGGGACCCCTGGAGGTCACTGGCCTTACCTCTTTCCCCGCCTCTGTCCCCGTCCCAGCCTGGACCAGGCCGTCCTCAGACTCTGCCCAGCCCTCACACTGGTTGCCCACAGCCATCACCAGCCTGCAAATCTCGTCCTGTTTTCCATCATCTTGCTGTCCTGGGTCCTGGTGAACAGTGAGTGGGTTTTCAGTTTGGGGGGGAGGGGAGGGGCCTGGGGCAGTCTGGAGGGGTCCCAGGAGCAGGGGAGGCCCAGTGTTCCCACAGCTCCCCTTTCCTCTAGTTCCTCTCCCTTCCCCCACCCCTGCTGCCAGGGATGCAGAACTGGGACACTTCAAGGGTTGTCCTGCCCCCCATCCTGAATAGATTCTAAGACGTCCCAGGAGCTGCTGGCCTTGAAAGGAGAGCTGTGGAACAATGGTGAGGGGAGGACCCGGGGGAGGCCCGAGGGGTGATGGTGGGGGCAGAGAGAGCAGCGGTGACACAGGCATCCCCACGCACTCCTTCAGTCTCTGTCTCAGTGTGAGTGCCAGGAAAAGCAGAAGCAGGGCTAGAGCGACATCTCTCAGAGAATTGCTGAGCACCTGGACACAGTCAAGAATGGAAATGAGAAACTGAAGACATTGCCTACAGGTGTGTTGGGGGGCCTCCACTGTGCAGACTGTGGTCCTGGGGAACCAGAGGGGGGTCCTCAGAAGTCCCGTCCTCCCAGAGTGCAGAGTTTGGAGGGGTGATGGATGTTACCTTCAAGCGACTTGGGGGGTATTTAAATGCTGCTGGGAAGCCCAAGCACTGGGCTCTGCAGCACCCTAACCTGGGGGTTTGGGCAAGGAGGGGTCTTCCAATAAAGGTGGGGGCCTTGTCTGAAGCTCCACCTCAGTCTTCTCCTCTCTCCCCACCCCAACCCCAGGCATAAACCAAATCCAGGCTCAATTACACAAAGTCTTAAAGATGCTGCAGAAAATGCAAAATGCACGTACGTTGAGGCCAGGGAAGGTGAAGCCCTGGACTTGGCCCTAGCTTCTCTTCCAGGGAAGATCTGTCTGACCTTGGGTCTCTGCTGCCCTCCCCCACAGAGTCCACACCTCAGTAAATGAGAAGGAGGGAGCCCTGGCTGCAGTCTGGAGGACAGGGCGGCACCTCCCAGCACAGATGACACATAGGGGCCCCAGCCTGGTCTGAACCTGTCCGTTGTGCCCACATATGGAAAACTGCGTGGTGGTGAATGAGTTGCTTGTGTGCGTATGTGTGTGTGTGTGGGGGGGGGGGTTGGGTAAACACTTCATGGAGGGCAGGTATTTCAGTGTGTCCCACCAGAAGGTGTACTGGGTGAATGTTGAGCGCAGGAGTCACAGATGATGTGGTGTGCACAGTTGTGTCACTGTCTGTGTGACACACAAGTGTGAGGCAGTGTGTTTTGTCATGTGTGTCGTGGGAGGGGGCTGTGGCAGCAGGGACCACAGAGGTGGTGGTGACACGTGTTGCCATGCATGTTTCCCTGTCAGTGTGAATGTGCACGAAGGTCCTGCAGTATGGTGTGTGTGCAAGCCTGTCATGGCCGCAGTGTGCGGAGCACACCGTGGGAATGTATCGTTGTGGGTGTGGGCATTGTGGTGTGTGCCCCGTCATTCTCTGTGCCCATGTGGACAATTGTGTCAGTGTGAGTGTACCTGATTACATCGCCGACGGTGTTCAGAGCACGTGCACACGTGTGCCTGTCTGATTCTGCACTCACACTTTGTGACTCATGAAGATAAAAGCCAAGGGGAAACCATGTGGCTTTCAGATCAATTATTGCGGTGACTACCGGCCTTTGGAGAGGGTCTGCAGGTGTTGGACTTGGCGGGTGGGGAAAGTCACACAGTGAACAGAGACAATATACCAGGAACTCCTGGGACACGAGGGTGTGTGAGAGCTGTGTCCTGAGTGGGTCCCAGGGAGTAACTGAGTCCCTGTGCCCTTGAGTTTGTACCCATGGGGGTCTGTGGTCTGAGATGTATACGTGCGCGCATGTGCCCCCGAGACAAAGACGCCTGCCCATCGTCAAACCCGTGCCCTGAGCGAGGGCCAACCAAAGCCCGCGAGGGCCCAGGCAGTCGGGACTGCAGCCCTGGGTCACACTCCCGGACACGAGCGCCCCTGAGCGGCGGGTCTGGGAATCACAGCGCGCGGGCCCCGCCCCCAAGGCTGCTCTCCGCAGCGCCTGCGCACCTAGGGCCTTTTACGGCGGCGTCGTAAAGCAGCTCGACGGCGCTGAGGGCCGCAGTTCCCGGTGAGACCTTACCCTCTCGCGCCCCCTTGCCCGCCCCGGGCTTCCTCCGCTCCCAACCCCTCCCCGCGGGCCTGTGGGTCCTGGGCCAGGGTCGCGGGGGCGGACCGGCCGCTCTGGCCCATTCTGGGGGACCGCAAGGAGCGCGTGTACTCCTCTTCGGTCCTTCTGCCCGCTCTACGCTCGGGGTCTCGGGGCCCCGGCCTTTGCGCGGTCGGCTCACAACTCCCTATCGCAGCCCAATAAAGGGCTCTCAGCACAACGCCTCCCGTCTCGCTCCCTGGGCCCTCCCCGTGTAGGCGGCTACTCGCCCAGGCGGGGGCGTCCTGGAGCCTCTGGTACTCCACCGGTCTTCCCATCCCCGACGCAGACCTCTCCGGCTTCTGGCCCCGTCCTGTCTGGTAGGGGATGGGTTCTCATCTTCCCCTCCGGACTCCACCCCGGGCGGTGGCTTCACACCTGAGTGGTGAGGGTGGAGGGGAAGAGAGGGTGTCTCAGCGCCCTGGGGATTCCCCCCGCTTGCTGCCACTCCTACCGCAGAGCCACAGTGTGGAGGTCTTAGCCCCCTCTTGGGGTTTTCTCCTACAGCCCCCTTCCGTGTTGGGATGGAGGATCACAGCGCCCCCTGCTGGCTCCCTTTAACCCTAGGCCTCTTGTCCAGCCACCTTTCTGGAGAGCACCGGGGTAGGGGGCTCCAACGCCTTCTTCCCCTATCCCCACCCGGTCTTTCCTACAAATGCAGGTCCATCCTTGTCCCCAAGGAGGCGCACTTCATGCATGATAAGTTGGCGCTGCCCCGCTCGGATTTGGAAGGGTTCTCAGTGTCCCTTCCTGGTTTGCCCTGTGTATCTTGTCCGTTCCCCAAGCTTCCAGTCCTGTCCGTTGGTCTCGACACTCAGCCCCTAATCCCACCTTTAGTGTTTCTGGTTTCCTGGGGGCGGGGAGAGGCAGGGACATTAGCTTCACCCGCAGGAAGTCAGAGCGGGAGCACAGGCCACAGCCCTCTCACTGTCCCCATCCTTCCTTGTCGCCTGCAGACCCTAAGTTTGATGTCCCCCCCCCATCCCTGCATTAGTTTCCTTGTTGGTGTCCCAGGTGCTTTTCATGCCGGGGGAATCACCTTGGGGTTGGGGTTTCTCGCGCCCCCTTGTGGTCCCGCTCCACTCCTCCCACCTTACTCCTAAACCTCTCCTTACTCCATTTGTCCTTTCCTGGATAGGCATAATGGAGGCGAGATTTATGCATAGGTGAATGCCCCTTTTCCTTCCACTCATCTCTTCCCATGTGGGAAGTCAGCGATAGAGCAGATAGGGTGGGCGGAAGGTCCCAGGGTTCTTTCTCCGTCCCCTAACGCTGGCGTTTCCTGGTCACCCCGCAGGCAGGGCGGCATGGAGGCGCGCTTTACGCGCGGGAAGTCGGCGCTGCTGGAGCGTGCGCTGGCACGGCCACGCACCGAGGTGAGCCTGAGTGCCTTCGCGCTGCTCTTCTCGGAACTGGTGCAGCACTGCCAGAGCCGTGTCTTCTCAGTGGCTGAGCTGCAGGCGCGCCTGGCCGCGCTGGGCCGCCAGGTGGGTGCGCGTGTTCTAGATGCGCTGGTGGCTCGCGAAAAGGGTGCCCGGCGCGAGACCAAGGTGCTGGGCGCCCTGCTCTTCGTCAAGGGTGTGGTGTGGAAGGCACTTTTCGGCAAGGAGGCCGACAAGCTGGAGCAGGCCAATGATGACGCCCGCACCTTCTACATCATCGAGCGGGAACCGCTCATCAATACCTACATCTCGGTGCCCAAGGAAAACAGCACGCTCAACTGTGCTAGCTTTACTGCGGGCATCGTGGAGGCGGTGCTTACACACAGTGGCTTCCCCGCCAAGGTCACAGCACACTGGCACAAGGGCACCACGCTCATGATCAAGTTCGAGGAGGCCGTCATCAGCCGAGACCGGGCCCTTGAGGGCCGCTGAGCCCATCGGAGATAAAAGATGAGACAGTGCCCTTCCCGAGTGTCCGAGTGTGTCTTGTGTTTTGTACAGGGGCCTCTGAGACTTGCACAACAGGACCTGGCGTCCCACCCCAGCTGGCGAGGGAGGCCAAAGTACAGGCTGTTTGTACCGTGGGGAGGGCCAAGTTGGACCCAGTTTGGGCTTTCAGGTCAGGTGAGGGAGTCCAGGGGTGGGTGGGAGACAGACCAGGCAGAAGGAGATGCTGGTGGTTTCTGGAATCACAATTGGAGACTGACTATAGGATGGTGGGGGGGCGGGGGGGGGGGGCCGGGCTAAGAGAGACTCCTTTAGACCAGGGGCTAGCACATTTCCGCAAACGGGACTAGGTAGTGAATAGTTGGCGCCCAGCAGTAGGTCAAGGATTGGGTGTGGCCGTGTCCTTAGAAAACAGGCTGATCGCTGCTTTAGACTTGCTACTCAGCTGTCCAGCGGCCGGCAGTGTCCTGGGGGTTTGTGGGTAATGCAGACTCTCAGGCCCACCACAGATCTCTCCACTCAGAATCTGCATTTTAACAAGACGCCAGGGGCTTCCTGTGCGCCTCAGTGTGAGAGGCAGTGTGCTGGGGCGCTGGGTGCTAGAGCTCGAGTGACGGGGTGCCGCCGCCCCCCCTCCCGGGTTTCAGGTGCCGCAGAATCTGGGCGGGCTGGGGGTTTGCCTGTCGAACAAGTTCCCAGGAACTGCTGGGGCCCTGGGGGCTGCCCTTCACAACTGTGGCCTAAGACACCTGGCTCTTGAGGGAAGTGGGCGGGCTTACTTAAGAATCATCTGGATGCTTAAAATAGTTTGAAGTTAACTTCTAAATACACAATCAATACACAGATACACATCCCTTGTTTAAAAAATCCTACACCTCAGGCGACCCTTTCCCTTTTGCTCGTTACCCTGGGACCCCAAGCACACCTATCCCTCAGGTAAATCCTGCCACTCCTGGGAAACCTGTCCAAGTTTTCCCTGTTCCCTTCCCTCCACAAGAATTGAGCAAGGCTGCTTGGAAAGGGAACCTCAGGCACTTGCTGCTGGGCCCTCACTGCCTGCAGAAGCTTTAAGGGCAGCGTGGGGCAGCTTTCCCATGTGCTGTTTCAGTGCTCACTGCACCGGGAGGCATGAGAGGGGGCCCGGGGCCCGGCACGGTCTCAGTCATCCCAGCAAGAGGCGAGGAGGCGGGCAGGTTTTGTGATGGCAGTGAGTGTCCACAGGACAGATACAATGACTGGGCACTCCGTGTAGCACGTAGGTGGTCAGAAAAGTAACTGTTCGCTTCCAGGGAGCTGGGGAAGGGGGTGGTTAGGGTGGCAACCAGGAGTCCAACAGGTACTCAGGGTCTGGGGGTCAGACAAATGGAAGCCACAGGCCCAGAGAAGGGAGAGTGTGAGTGTGGAGGGAACTGCAGGGGTCATCTTTGGGTTTAGCAGCCTGAGGTTCTCGGAGATCGTGGTGGGAGCGGCTCCCAGGGCCTGCTGAAGCTTAGGGGGCCAGATTGTAGGGGAGGTGGGAGGCAAGGATGACACAGCCATGTCTGTGTGTCTCGAGGCCGGCAGTGAAGGGTTCCAGAGAGCAACGGGGGTTGGGGAGGAGGTGCTGGGGTGGGGGAGGGCCCAAGGTGTTTCTCCCTGCTGAGGATAAGGAGGGTCCTGTAGAGAAGGGAGCAGGCTTTGGAGAAGGGACAAGCTGTGAAATGGGCTGGGCACCCGTTTGGGGCGGGGCGGACGGGGAGAGAGAACAGGCAGCTGTGGCTCCCTTCGGTGGGTTGGAGCTGGAGGCCCCCAGGCAGTGGAGATGGGCTGAGGAGGAGGGGCCTGGCCCCAGCCCTTTGGAGACTGGCAGGCAGCCCCTCCTTACTCGAACAGGCCTCAGAGCAGTTTCCCAAAGAAGTCATCAGTCACCTATGGTCATCCATTAGTTAATTTGCCATATTTATTGAGTGCCTACCATGCCAGGTGTTGGGGACACAGCTGAGAACAAGACAAAGGCCGCTGCCCTGAAGCCACATTCTAGCCAGCAAAGATGGACAGCAACAGATCAGTTAATTCAACATTTTGGGCTGTGATGAGAGTGTACAATGGGGCAGAAAGTGAGTTGGGGTGTCATTTTAAGTGAGAGGTGCTCAGGACAGGTCTTGCTGAGGACTTGGGGGACGCACATGTAGAGGCCCTGAGGCCGGCATGAGTGGAAGAGTTCCAGGAGCAGTGGGGGGCTGAGGTGGTGTGAGGAGGGGGGGCTGTGGGCGGCTGTTCTGTAAGGGCAGAGGACAATGTAAAAAGTTTGGGACAGTGGAGGGTGAGACCACACCAGTTCGGGGAAGGAGACAACTCCGGGTGTCTGGGATTCCAGCCCAGGTTTCAGTCTGAGGGTCTAGCTCTTTCCCTGCCTCGTCCTGAGCCCCAGGACTCCCAGGTGCCACTACAGTGCACTGCCCAGCCCCGGGGCCGTGCCGTGTTGGCCCTGTGTCCCAGGCAGTCCAGCGTGGGTATCTATGCCTGGACTCTTCCTCTCCCTCCAGGGGCCCTGAGAATTGTGTGCCCATGTCTGGCTCTTCTCTGGGCCAGGAGCTGGGGGTGGGACAGGCAGGCGAGGAGTTCAACGAGGGGTGTCCAGAGACCCTGACCTGCCGCCCTCCAGCTTCAGCACCAGGCTGATCTTGGCCAAGCCTGGGCCTGGTGTTTCCACTCCTGAGGGGCAGTGGGGCAGGAGTCTCGACCTCAACTGCCAGGTGACTGGGCCACATGTGCATCAGTCCCTTCCACCAGCTAGCACTTCGTGAGCACCTTGTGTGTCTTGGGCTGTGCGTCAACTCAGGCCCTTTCTCTGGTGGCCTGAGCATGAAGCCAGGCTCAGGACAGGGCACTGCTTCACCCTGCGGCGTCATTGCCAGGGGACCAGGGGTGCCCGGTGCTCCACTGGGGCCCAGAGCCCTCACCTCCCGCCCCACCTAGGGCATGCTTCTTGTCACACAGCAGGGAGAAGGGGTGGGCAGGTCCGAATGCCACCTCAGCTGTTGTCGGGCACCAGGCGCTGGAGCTCCCAGCTCCCACCTTCCGCACCTGGAGGCCGCAGCTAGGGAGGCCCCTCAGGAGGGTGTGCACAATGCAGGCAGGGCCCTCTGGGAGCTGTGGGGCCAGGGCAGGGAGGGGCTACATCTAGGGAGAATGAAGGTGGGCTCTGCTCCTGACCCCCGGCAGGGGCAGGCGAGGCGGGGTGATGGAGGAGGCGCACAGGGGCCTCCGCTGCCCCCTGCAAAGATGGGCTGCCCAGACCGTTGCCTCTGGTGGGAGCTCCCAGCCTCCAGGCTGGCCACAGGGATTCCTGAGCGGGGAGCTCTGAACACCTGAAGACAGGGAAGTGGTGACAGCCACTTGGGCTGAGGGGCAAGGGACAGGCCCTTTAGGGAGTTGGCAGGAATCGGGGGTGGGTCAGCTCCCCACCCTCGGGCAGGAGAAAATGTCACTGGGATGCTTTGACCATGAAAGAGGCACCTGGCCTCGGCTGGGGCCGCAGTGCTCTGCTCCAGGCCTGGCTGTTCCCATATTTGAGGTGGGGGATCACAAAGTGGAGCACACCTGGAGGGCAGGCAGGGGGCTGTCAGGGTCCACATCTGGGGGACCGAGCGGGAGGTGGGTAGTCAGCACGTGGCCAGCCGGTCACACATCCAACCCTCGAGATAGCTGTTGCAGAAGGCGTCGTTCCATTGCCCAAGGCCCAGCATCATCACGCAGTCTTCGCCCTCGCCCCCATTGTTGGGCTCCCCTGGCCGCCAGTTGCTGGAGCAGAAGGCTTTGCATCAGGGCGGGTGGGGGGAGGGGCTCCCTGCTTCAGCCTAAACACCCCCCCTGAGCCTTGGTCCCCACCCCCTCTCCGCCACCCCCACCCCCACCCCGCACTCACCCACCTACCCTGCCCTCATCACAGAGCGGCCCCTTTGAGCCTGGACTTGGAGCCATCTGCTCAACAACCCCCTACCCCCACTGCCGCTCACCTATACTCCAGGGGGCTCCCGTCCATCCAGACAAATTCCCCCTCTATGTCCAGATCTCGAAGGCCGATCCAGGAACCCTTCTTGTTGACATATTTGGCCAGGAAGTCCTGAGGAGCAGGACAGAGCTGAAGGGCTGGGGTGTATTTGGGTCCTTCTGCCATCTGAGAGGCCATGTTGGGGCTCCACCTCCCCCCAGCCATTGTGCTGGCCGCACCCTCTGCAGAGCCCAGGCCCACCTGCTCTTCCTGGTTGTGGATGCTGACCAGCCGCCCGTGGAGTTCGCTGCAGGCGAACCGTGCCTGGATCCACCTCTTGGCACCCTCCCCGAAGTAGTAGCACTTCCGTTGGAAACTGACCCACTCCTCAGGGCACGTGTTACACATGGAGCCTGGGGTGGAGGAGAGACTCAGGGGGACAGCTGTGGTGGACACCAGGGTGGGCACCGTGGCTGGTGCTGTGGCAGACACCAGGGCAGGCACCGTGGCTGGTGCTGTGGTGGGTCCAGTGGTGGACATCCTCGTGGGTACCAAGGGTACAGTGAGCAGAGTGGGTGGCAGCATCTCTCCTGGAGTCACTTTTGGGGTCCGGGCTGAAAGCAGACCCACCAGAGAGCCTAACACAGAGTCTCGCAGGTCCTTCCTCCCTGGAGCTCTGGTGCTGGTGTGTGAGAGTGGCCCCACCAGGGACTGCCACAGCTGCCAGTGCCAGCGCCACAAAGGGCCTCCACTGCCAGCGGAGTGGCAGCCACAACACAGCACACAAACACCTCTCGGCCACCAGCACACCGGCCACCAGTGACACCACCATGAGCACACCTGTGGCAGCATCACCTCAGTCCCCCGCACCACCCCCTGGGACCCTGGCAGGATGGGCAGCAGCACCTCGATTGCCCACGTCCTCCCCGCACACGTGTCCACAGGAGGATGCGCTCGGTCACCAACACCAGTACCACAAAGCCTCTGTCACCAACAACATCTCAATTGCCAGTGACATGGCCCTAAACTCCACCACATCCAGCAGCACCTGTACCGCCAGCATCATCGTCACCGACACTGGCCCACAGCACCTACCCAACACCAGAGCCACAGCGGCCATGCCGTCAGCACCAGCCCAAGCAGTGCTGAGCCAGCACTGCTGGCGCCTTTTCACCCTGCACTATCCCCTAGGCCCCCCACCAGCACATGCTCATCTTCTGGGGTATTGAATTGACTTTCTTCTCATTGGCCAGGAGAGGCTGTGAGCAATGAGGAGGGGGCTGGCTGGCAGGGTCTCCATGACCTTGACCCAGGGCCACCTTGGTCTCTCTTGCCTTGCTCCCTGCCCCCCACCCTGCCCAAGGAAACTATCCGGCACTGTCACAAGCACTCCCAGGTGGGGGCTGAACCCACTGTCACTCGTAAATTAAAATAGGTTTTCTCAGGGTGCCGTTCGGGAGGAACTGTGGGGGCCTGGGGCCCACAGAAGTCTGTGCAGCCCTGGGAGGAGCAGAGCTGGAGGTGCGGCTGGCTCACGGAACTACGCGCAGCACAGTGCGCGCAGCTGCGCGCGGCGTAGGGCGGTAAAACAGGAAGAGAGTCTCTGGTCCTGTCCAGGGAAACTTGGGGCAGGGGGCCCAGGGCCGGGGGCCGGGGGCAGGGCTGTGTGTCACTTGTCAAGGAGAGAGGGCCCTGCAGCTGGGGGTCGGTCCAAGGTGGCCCCTCAGAGGTCGCTGGTCCAGACCCCTTCCCCAACTCCCAGGGAGCATGGGGTCTCCACTGGAATTCCCACGGCCACACTGGGTCCTGGGGGCCGCACTCCTTCACTAGGCACAGATCCTTCCTCTTTTCTCGCCCAGCTGGGCGGCCGGGGCTTCCCAGAGGTGGAAGGCCAAAAATCCAAGGTGGGGGGATTGGGGCTTCAGGTTAAAGGCACAGCGACTGAGCGTCTGCCCTCTGTGCTGGCCTCCTGGGGCCACCCTCATGAGCCTTGTACCCCCCAGCATTGCCCCGGCACAGCCACCCGTGAGGAAGAGACCGTATGCGCCCCACACCCACCACTATCGGGGGACCCCACAGCCCTCTGGCGGCACCAGGCAGTCTTCCTGTGGGCTGCAGCTGAGGGCTTCCTGCGGTTGGCCCTCTGCCGAGCTATAGCGGGCGGAGGACTGATCAGCACAGAGACCCCAGAGGTGGTGAACACAGGCCTGCTTTTACCTGGAGCAGACATGTGGGACCCCCACCCCCAGGGCGGCAGAGGGGAGCAGCCAGACTCAGAAAGGGCTTTCTTGCGCCACCGCCCCCACCCCCATTGGCCCTCCCACGCACACGCCCGCCCTTCACACTGGAGCACACACCATGTCGTCCCACGCATGCACCAGCGTGCCTGAGGACACAGATGCCCACGCTCACCGTTGGACACACGAAGCTCCACCCACAGCTTGGACACCTCCTCCTGGAGCCTTTCCAGTGAAGTCAAGGCTGCACGTCTTTCGTTCAAGCCTGGGGGGCCGCATGGGGGCAGTGGTCACCGACAAACGTGGGGGCCTCCTGGCCCCACTCTGCCTGCAGACCCTCCCAAGCCTCACCCTGGGACTTGAGGTTGGTCAGATCCTCTCGGAGTCCATCCAGGTACCGGGACAGCTCAGAGTCTGGTGGAGGCAGCAGGGAGGGCGTCAGGAGTGATACCCGTGGCCCTCGGACCCCTCCCCCAACCCCCGTCTCTCACCCTGGGTTTTCATTCTCCTCTGTTCTGCTTGGATTTCCTCCACGGTTCGCAGTGCCTGGGCCTCTGGTTGCAAAGGAGGAGCTCAGTGGTAAGTCTGTCAGGGGCCCTGTCCCCCCAGTGCCCCCTGGGCTCTGAGCGAGGCACTTGAGGGCCAGCTGCTCATTTTACAAGTCACAGGTGGTCTGGACACTGTGCCCACATGTTATCCAAATCCCCTTCCTCTCTTTCTCCCAGACCCCCAACAGAAGTCACTCACCCTGGGACCGCTGGGCCATCTGGTCACCCTTGTATCTTTCCAAGTCCTTAGAAACCTGAGAGACTGGGGGAGAGGGAGGGAGGACATGTCCTCAGGAGCCAGGTAGGCAGGTCTCGAATCCCCCGCCCCTTCCACAGTGCCAGGTGCTGGCATGCCTCCCATGTAATTGCCACCACAGTCATGGCTCTTTCTAATCTCGATGGCGTAGGCAATAGAATGAGTTTGTGTACGCTTGTCCCTCCCAGAATTCCACGTGGAAGCAGGGGCATTCACTGAGAGCTAGCTGGCTGGCTGCCAGGGGCCTGCTCGGCCTGCTCAGCACTGCACGGTCTCGGCTTGTTTCCACCTCAGAGCTCTGAAACGATGCCCACCATACAAGCGACCTGTCTGGGGCGCAGAGCTCCCCCCTCCATTGGGTGCTTCTCAGAGCCTCTCGCCAAGAGTCACTGGGTTACCCCCACACTGGGTCGAGGAGGGACTCAAGCTAACCCACAGTCCTTCTCCTGCATCTGACAGTGGTAGAACAAGAGCCTGGTGTTGTAGCCCTCCTCCCACCCTGGCCCCTCCATACTGTTCAGGGCTGCGGTGTCTTCCAGCTGTTTCAGACCCTGTACGGTGTCCCAGCCTGGGCAGGAGGAGAGGAGAGGAAGGGTTTCCAGGTGCCCCCACCCACCCACACCCCACCACCAGCTGAGGATGGAGCCCTTGAGTGTATCATGTGGGGGTGCCCACAGGGTGGGAGGCGGGGGTGCTGAGCCGGAGTAGGGCTCTCGAGAGTGGAGGAAGAGATGTGAGACGGCACCGGCATGGCCGAGGTGGAGGCTTTGGGCTCCGAGGGGCATGTTGGGCCCCCAGGATCTCAAAGTGGGGGTCTGGTAGGGAACAGGAGAGGTGGGCCTCGTGGGGCTGGGGTGTCCTCACGCCACAGGAGAAGCAGAGTCAGCAGCCCGGCCCACAGCGCAGCCGTCACCAGCACCAGCAGTGCAGTCAGCGCCCCCGGCCGGCAGCGCCGCCGCCGCCTGTGCAGGTCCAGGACGTCTGCCAGGGACGGGGAGCTATGAGCAGCACTGGGGGAGGCGGGGCCCCGTGCTGCCCCTGCCCCACCGCTCAGAGCCCCGCAGGCCTGGGGCTCTGAGCCCACACTAGAGCCGAGGGTCTCAGTGGACCCCCAGCCTCCTCTGTACCCCTTCCCCTCACTCCATCTTCCATGTGCATTTCTGCATCTGTGCATTTCCGAGTCTGTCCCTCTGTCCATCCAGCCCGATGTCTGCCGTGCCTTCTGCCCAAACTGCAGGTGACAGTAAGCCTGACTTGGGGCCTGGCCACTGTCCAGAGAGACATACCCAGGGCCCAGAAATGAGACCCCACTTCCCTGCGCCCCTCCTGACATGCTGGCCCCAACCCTGCGCTGTCCTGTGGCCCTCCTCCCTTTTATAGGTTCAGCTGCCCCCAGACTCACCTGCAGGGGGCTGGGCATCCTTCCCCTCTGACCCCAGCCCTTACCCTGTTGCCTGTCTCCCCCCGGGGACCCTTCCCTAAACACAGGACATGGGGTCTCACTTCTTTCCCATATCTGAGCTCTTCCCCAGCTCTTTCCCCAGTGTCAGACTCCCCAGGCCTCACCCTAGGTCCTGCCCCGCAAACTCTACCTTGACACTCCACTGCAGGTTCAGGCCCCTGCCCCTCATCCTGGCTGTGAGGACTCATCCTGTGGAACCTGTCTTGCTCTGGGTCCCCCTCCACTTGGTCCCTGGGCCCCCAGGGACTGCTTTGTTCTGGTTTCCAGGGTGTGAGTCAGAGAGGGGAGGTGCCTGGGGCTTCCCTTTCTGCATGACTCTGGGCCGGGAAGGCCATGTGGGGCTCGCCTGCCCCCACAGATTGGGCCTTTCCTAGACATTCACTTTTCTTCCCAGAGGGGACCCTGCAGCCCTCTTCTCTCCTAGGGGGAGCAGGAGGTCAGGGTCAGCTCCAGAGAGCCCTCTCACCTGAATAGGGGCTTTCTTCCATGGCAGCCCTGATTGGATCCTCCCAGGGATGGGGTGCTCACCACCTGCCCAGGCAGTCCCCGGGGTGGCACCGTCACAGCTCTGGCTGGGGTCTGCGTCTCACGAGCAGGAGGGCCAGATCTCAGCGCCTGAAGGTTGAGAGGCACAGCGACCGCTGGCTGGTTGTGCTTGGCTCTCAGCCGAGAGCCCACACCTCACAGCGAATCAAGAGATGCAGCTGGTGCGCAGGGTCACAGGCTGACACCAGAGCTGAGTGCCTGAGAGCCCATCCCGTGCAAGGGACACGCCAGGTGCTCAATAAATGTGCACCCACAGGATCTGGGCAAGTGGCTGAAACTCAAAACCAATTTCCTCATTTATAAAATGACGACATGAAGCCCTGGCTGGGTAGCTTAGTTGGTTAGAGTGCTGTCCAGTACGCCAAGGTTGCGGGTTTGATCCCTGGTCAGGGCACATACAAGAAACAACTAGTGAGTGCATAGAGAAGTGGAACAACGAATTGATGTCTCTCTCTCTTTAAAAAAAGTGAAAGAAAATGATGATATTAATAACACTGATACTGTAGGGTGCTGGTCAGCTCTGCGTGAATGGCTAATGTGCTTTGAATGAGACCTGGCACATGGTAAGCCCCCAAACACCCTCAGCTCTTGTTAGTCTTGCTGCCTGGGAAGCCTGGGCTCAGAGTTCAACCTTCCAGAGCCTCGGTTTTCCCCACACTAAAATGAGGGCTGAGAGAGGAGGACCCAGCTCCTGAGGGGCTGGGTCACCTGAGGTGTTACTCTGCGTGAGACTATCTGCACAGTGCTGGACACAGTGGGTTCTCAGAGACCGGCCCTTTCCCAGGCATCTGCTCAGTGCCAGGTCCTGCCAGGAAACGCAGAGGCCCCATCGCCAGGCCTCAGCGACCTCTTCTGCCAGCCTTCTGAGACATCTTTGAAGTCGCTTGACTTGAAAGCACTATGTGCTGAAGAGCGTGGACTTCTGGTCGGATGAGCCTGGGGGTCACTGGCTACTCCTCTTGCTGTGTGACTATTGGCAAGTGGCTTCCCTTCTCTGAGCCTTGGGGAAGTGGAGATGAGGGGTGGCCTGGCTCTGATCACTGGCAGCTCAAACCATGTACCTGGCCACCCTGAGGAGTCCAGAAGTGCCACCGTTCTGTGGCTGGACGTGCCTGAGCCCGCACCGGCCAGACCTGGGGCTGGGCCCCTCTGGGTACTGGGGCGGCAGTGCTGACTCCAATGGAGGGGCACACTGGGGTATGGGAGATGCCACCAGGCAGTTGGCGTTCAGCGGGCCCACTGGGGTGCTGGGCAAGCTGGGGCCCTGGGAGGGTGAGGCCTTTGCCCACTTCCCAGGGCTCAAACCCAGGACCTGTGTGTGACCTTGGAGCTCTTCTGCTCGGCCACTGGGCACACAGCCTCCTGGTAGGTGTCTGCTGGTGCGTGTCAGGGTGGTGGGGCCCAGAACCAGGCCAGCCTTCTAACACAAGAGCTCCTGCCGCTGCATGCGGCCTTCTGCGACCCCCAGGGCCCTGCACCATCAGCCCACAGTGCCTGCAGCAAACTCATCTCTCTGGCTGACTGCTGCTCTGCCCAGCCAGGTCCCCGCACACCCGGAGATGGTGTCCGTGACCCCTGCTGCCCACCACCCCCGGCCCTTCTCACGCAGACCTCCTCCTGGTCAGCCCTCAGGCTTCAGCCTGGAGCTCCTTCTCCTGGCAAACCAACACCAACTTCCCACCACCAGTCCTGACACACACGTGCGCACAGGGCCGCATTCCCACACTCACCCAGGCGCACACTCGCGTCACTCCCACACAGACACGCCCGCGCACGTGGCAGGCACCGCACATTCACACTCACTCACGGGAGCTCCGTGTGTGCCGCTGTCCTGGCCACAAAGGCTGACCCGAGGTGCGCCTTCTGTGCTGAGGGCAGAGCCAGGTGCTGTCTGCAGGGGACTCGCCCCAGGGAAGCGCGTTCACGCATGGCCTCACTCCTTGCGTCCGCAGCCCGGTGAAGTCCGAGCTATTATTGTCTGCACGTCTCAGGGGAGCAAACAGGTTCTGAGACGCCAGCCCACGTGCCCAAACTGCTGACGGGGGTCAGTGGTAGGGCCGGGACTTGAACCCAACCGCTGGGCATGGAGAGGGGCGGGTTTGCGGGGAGAGAAAGGAAGATGCGGGAGACGACTGGACAGAACTGTGCTCTGGTGCTGGCGGCTGTGCTGTGCAGTTTAATTTAGCAGCAAGGTGTGCTGGGCACACGTCTTAGCATCTCAGACGCAGCAGCACATGTAATATTCACTGTCACCCTGTGTGGTAGATGCTTCTGTTACCCATGCCGCCTTATGGATGAAGGGTGTGAGGCAGAGAAGTAAAGTAACTTGCCCAGGGTCACACAGTTCCTAGGTGGCAGAGGCAGGACTTGAACTCAGGTCATGTGAGTCCCAGCAGGAGCCTTAACCATCAGTCCGCCTAACCTTGTACTGACAGGTTGGCCCACCTGCTCTTTCTTCCTACGCCATGTTCCCCGGTCCTTCACCCCACCCCACCCTCAGTGAGGGACTGCCCGGGGCCAGCCCCTCTACTCTGGGTTGGGCCACCTCCTCACCCCACGCTGGACGCTCACCTGTGCCCATGCCCCAAACAGAACTGAGCTGGGCCACCCACCACCTGGGAGGGGCCGGGCTGGACTGTCCCCAGGCGCGTGCACTCCAGGACAGGGGAGATGGTGCAGCCTTGTCCGTCACATCGCCCTGTGGCCCCAGCTTGGGGTGTAGGGCCCTTGGTGCAAGTGTGCTGAATGAACAGCGCTGGTGGGTTGGGGCTGCTTGCACTGTCCCCTAGATGTCCCTGGCAGCCTTGGTCTGGGCCCATTGTGAGCCCAGTGCGTGGTTTGTCAGGTAGCAGAGAATGGCCATTTCCAGAGGAAAGAGAATTATCAGCTGGGCATCAGAGGGGTCTCTGGGGACTGCTGGGTTGAAACAGGACAGTGCTGGGCCTGGGGGACCTGGGGAGCCGTCCTGGGGGCCAGGTAGGAGGGGGAACCCAGGGAGGGCAGTTTCAGAAGGACTGGTGGGGCTAGGACTGAGCCCAGAGCAGCGGCTACAGGATGGCCAAGCAGACTGTTTGGAAAAGAGACTGGCCTCTGCCCAATATCTGCAAGGCCAGTGGGGTCGCCCTGGAGACAAGGACACTGAAAAGAGGGGGAGAGAGTGTGGAGCCAGTCCTGCAGGCAGAGCAGGAGGGCTGGGGAGGGTTGCAGTGTCCCCCTCCTCCACGCCTCTGCTCAGCCCAGGGGCACCAGCCAGGGTGCCTCCGGCTCCATGCTCCATCACGCAGGGCGCCGGCCTGCGTTCCCTGCAGACAAGAGGATGCTTTGGGGGCGAGCTCTCAGCTGGGGTTCCTGTCACGGGACTGCAACCCCCCTTCCCCTCTGCGGTACCAGCCTGGGTCCCTCACCCACTTCAGGGGGGCGAAAAACAGGAAGCCAGCAGGGGTGGGCCCTGGCCTGAGGGTGTTGGTTCTTCTTTCTGGTCCGGGATCCTCGCGCCCGGGTCTGCGCCTCGCTACTCGCCAGTCTTGGCCCCGCGCGGCAGGAGCCAGTCGCAGGTCCTGCCTGCGCACCCGCCAGCCCCAGCCGACCCCACACAGCCCCAACGCGCCCTCCACCCCGTGCTCACTCAGAACCTCAGCACCTGGGACAGGGCCACCACCAGTGCAGTTTGAGGAAGGAGCCCCGCTGCCCTGGCACCAACCCCATCCTGCCACAGCCCCGACACACCCCACCTGCTCAGTCTGCCCTGGAGTTACCAGGAGAGAAGGGGATGTGT
>PVIA01003125.1:0-180378 GCA_004024845.1 Tonatia bakeri
GAAAGGTAAAATTTTCTTCTTTTATATGGCTGAGTAGCCTTCTGTTGTGTAAATGTACAACAGCTATTTTATCCACTTATCTACTTTTGCACACTTGAGCTGCTTCCAAATCGTGGCTATTGTAAATAACGCTGCAATGAACAAAGGGGTGCATATATTCTTTAGAATTAGTGTTTTAGGTTTCATCAGATAAATTCCCAGGAGTAGAATTGCTGGGTTATAAAGCAGTTCTGTTTTAAAATTTTTGAAATAACTCCATACTGCTTTTCACAATGGCTGTACCAGTCTGCATTCTGACCAACAGTGTTAGAAGTGTTCCCCTTTCTCCACATCCTCACCAACACTTGCTGTTTAAGGATTTATTGATGATAGCCCTTCTGACAGGTGTGAGGTGGTATCTCATTGTGGTTTTAATTTGCATATGTATTTTAATATCTCCAAATCCAATTATCCTTTAAATAAATTGTAACATCTTAATATCACATAACCAATTATCCCTTAGAATATCTAATTTCTATATTTGTTAAAGCATGTATATTTATATATTTAAGAATATATTATTAAAATTAAAGCTTCGTATATGTGAAACAAATACATTACATGTATTACACTACAAGTGTTTTTGTTAAAGGAGCTAGACACTGGGTCATTTGTGCTATGTAGTTTCATGCCATGTAGTCCAACTTGTTCCTCTGACATCTCTGTTTCCCAAATATTATATCTACAACCTTGATCTAATGTGAGTTCAATTTTTTTTTGCCAAAACTTTATAGGTAATGCAATGAGGAGACACGTATTGCCTGGTTGTCTCTATTTTTGTAATGTTAAATGCTGTTTATGCTCAATGACTAGATTCATTCATTTAATAAGAATTGAGAAATGGTGATCTTTTAAGTCAAACATTAATCTTTAACTTACTAGCTGAGATATTTCTATAAAGAAGTTTTTTCTTCTCCAGTGGCAGAATACTTATAGAAAAGCAGAATAAAATTAAAATTTTCCTAAAGTTAGATGTTTTCAAAATAAAGTTTGTGTTTTTTTTAATATTTATTTTTAGAGAAGGAAGGGAGGAAGAAAGAAAGAGAGAAACGTCAATGTGCAGTTGCTGGGGTCGTGGCCTGCAACCCAGGCATGTGCCCTGACTGGGGATCGAACCCGCGATGCTTTGGATCGCAGCCCACCAAAATAAATTTTTTTAAAATATTGTATTGCTTATGCTATTATAGTTGTCTCATTTTTTTCTCCCCCTTAGTCCCCTCTGCCCTGTACCACTACTCACACCAGCATTCCCACACCTTAGTTCATGTCCATGGGTCATACATATAAGTTCTTTGGCTTCTCCATTTTTCATACTATACTTAACCTCCCCCTGTCTATTTTGTACCTACAATTTATGCTTTTTATGCCCTGTACCTTTTCCTCCATTCCTTCTCCCCCTCCCTGTTGATAACCCTTCTTATGATCTCTATTTCTGTGATTCTGTTCCTGTTCTAGTTGCTTAGTTTTTTGTGTTTTTTTTTCTTTAGATTTGGTTGTTGATAGTTGTAAGTTTGTTATCATTTTACTGTTCATAGTTTTGATCATCTTTTTTCCCATTACCATTTCAATAAGTCCCTATAACATTTCATATAATAAAGGGTTAGTGATGATGAAATTCTTTAACTTGACCTTATCTGGGAAGCACTTTTTCTGCCCTTCCATTCTAAATGATAGCTTTGCTGGGTAGAGTAATCTTGGATGTAGGTCCTTGCCTTTCATGATTTGGAATACGTCTTTCCAGCCCCTTCTTGCCTGTAAGGTCTCTTGAGAAATGATTTGCCAGTCTGATGGGAACTCCTTTGTAGGTAACTGCCTCCTTTTGTTTTGCTGCTTTTAAGATTCTTTCCTTCTCTTGAATCTTGGTTAATGTAATTATGATATGCCTTGGAGTGTGCTTCCTTGGCAACTTCTTTGGGACTCTCTGAGCTTCCTGGACTTTCTGGAAGTCTATTTCCTTTGCCAGATTGGGGAAGTTCTCTTTCATTATTTTTTCAAATAAGTTTCCCATTACTTTCTCTTCTTTTCCTTCTGGCACTCCTATGATTCAGATGTTGGAATGCTTAAAGTTTTCCTGAAAGTTCCTAAGCCTCTTCTAATTTTTTTGAATTCTTGGTTTTTAATTCTGTTCTGGCTGAATGTTTATTTCTTCCTTCTGCTCCAAATTATTGATGTGAGTCCTAGTTTTCTTCCTATCACTATTGGTTCCCTGTACATTTTTCTGTATTTCACTTTGCATAGCCTTCATTTTTCCCTCTATTTTGCAAACATACTCAACCAATTCTGTGAGCATCTTGATTACCCGTGTTTTGAAACTCTGCATCTGACAGATTGGCTAACTCTTCATTGCTTAGTTGTATTTTTTCTGGAGCTTTGATCTGTTCTTTCATTTGGGCCATATTTTTTTGTTTCAGCATGCCAGTTACGTAATAAGAGGCAGAGCCTTATGTATTCACTAGGGGGGCAACCCCTATTGCTGCTGCTTTGTTGTGGCACTGTATGAGGAGGAGGGGCCTGAGAGGGAACAGTGCCACTTGCTCAGCTCTCAGCTATCTTTTAGTCACTTCCTCCACTACCCACAAACAAATTGGGCCCTTCTGTGGCTGACTTCTGGGTGAGTGGGTCTATGTATGTTCTAGGACCCTGTGGGTCTCTCCAACGAACTCTCTTGTGAGTCTGAGAGTTTCTCCTGATGTCTCAACCCCCACAGGTTTTTTCAGTCAGAGGTGTAAAAAACCTTTTTCCTTGCACCGGTACCCTGGGTTGTGCAGTCTGTCTTACTCCCCAGTTGTTCTTTCCAGTTTATCTGTACACAAATGTTCTTTCCAGTTTATCTGTACACAATCTGCCAGCCACCAGCTTGCCTGCCCCAATCCTCCAGCCATCTCATTGTCCTCTCTACCCTGGCTGCCCTTCTCCATCCCTCCTACTGGTCTGGATGAATGTTTCTTCTTCAACTCCTTGGTTGTCAGTTTTCCATACAATTTGATTTTCTGGCAGTTCTGGGTTTTTTGTTTTGTTTTGTTTTGTTTTTAATTTGTTGCTGTCCTTCTTTTGGTTGTGCAAGGAAGCAAAGTATATTTACCTATGCCACCATCTTGGTTGGAAGTCTCAGAATAAGGTATTTTTATTAATATCTCCTAACATCTCCAAATGGGAAGCAGTTCAGACCTGTAATATATTTTATTATTAACTCATGGATTTAATAATATATTATGTTTTGCTTCTGTAGTAGTTATTATTGCTATTAACATCAGTGAGAGATTCTTCAACATAAAAGATATAATTAGTGTGTCCTATAATTATTCAGTTGTTTTTATCTAATATTAAAGGAAAAGTCTAACATAATGATTCCATCAGTGACCCAGTATCAACATAGTAATTACTAAAAACAGTTTCTTTTTATAATTCCTTCTGTCTTGATGTTATAGTCCACCGGGGATATGCAGTGAAATTACCATGTTCTCTTTAAATCAGTTGGAATGGATCCTCTGTGTCAATCACCACCCAGATACAAAATGCATTAGTTTTATTTTATTTTTAGTTTTCTGATATTTCTTTTTAAGATATAATTTTGTTTTATGATTATATCAATATTTAGAATTTCCTAATAGCAAATCTCTAAGGTAATGCATATTCCAAGAAATTTCAGTTTTATATCTGCCTCCTATATTGAGTCACCTCTCTTATAAATATAAATCTCTAAAATTTTGTGGTTTATTAATGCATGTTTTGCTTAACCATATACATATTTATATTTATATCTCCCTTTTTGTCAAAAAATGACACTACACCAATATATCAAGCAACATTTCCTCAACCTTTATTTTTTAATTTACTAATGTAATTCAAGTATTATAAGACATGGCATAATTATAGAAATTTTTTTTTTTTAAATATAACTGCAAAGTACACCACTATGTGGATATCTTGTTGTTCACTACATCCCTATCATTGTTTTCTCATACATCACTTAAAATACACATACACATAGTAGAGTAGTATTTTCCTTTCCTGTCCTGTATGCTGAATGTGTATTAATGTAGTCTAATTGAGCTTAAAGTTAATAAGAATAAAATTCTTTTAAAGTATATATGAACAGATGCTGCATAATCTCATTTATCTTATTTTTGATTACTAGAAACTTACATGTATCTTTGCTGTAGGCATTTTTTAAGCTAATGTTCTTTTTTTTCAGGATGTAAAGAAGATTTTAAATCTTGATTCTTGTTCCTATTAGGTTTCTAGAATTTATAAATTTGACAAGTAAACTTTCTATTACTTATTAAGGTAGCTGGGAAAATTGCAGTAGATTTCTGAACTAAGTACATAACCTGAGAAAACCATAGTAGTGTGCCTTCCAGGGGACATTGACCTATCAATAAATAATGTTTAGGGTACTTTCTAATCAGAAATGGCTCCAAATTATTTTATATATTTCATTTTATTTTTTTAATTTAAATTATTTTATTGTTCAATTACAGTTGTCTGTATTTTTCCCCACCCCTCCCCCCACCCCAGCCAAACTCACCTCCCTCCCTTGCTTCCACCCTCCCCCTTGGTTTTGTCCAGGTGTCCTTTATAGTAGTTCCTGACTGTCCCTTTACCTGTCCCCTCTGGCTATTGTTAGATTGTTCTTAATTTCAATCACTCTGGTTATATTTTGTTTGCTTTTTTCTTTTGTTGATTATGTACCAGTTAAAGGTGAGATCATATGGTATTTGTCCCTTACTGGCTGACTTATTTTACTTAGCATAATGCTTTCCAGAGGGCCCAGAGACACATGAAAAGATGCTTAGCATCACTAGCCATCAGAGAGATGCAAATTAAAACCACAATGAGATACCACCTCACACCTGTCAGAATGACCATCATAAACAAATCGACAAACAAGTGTTGGAGAGGATGTGAAGAAAAGGGAACCCTAGTGCACTGTTGTGGGAATGCAGACTGGTGCAGCCACTGTGGAAAACAGTATGGAATTTCCTCAGAAAACTAAAAGTAGAACTGCCTTTTGACCCAGCAATTCCACCGCTGGGATTATACCCTAACAGCCAATCCAAAAGAAATGCCAATCCAAAATAACTTATGCACTCCAATGTTCATAGCAGCACCATTTACAATAGCCAAGTGCTGAGAGCAACCTAAGTGCCCATCAGCAAATGAGTGGATCAAAAAACTATTTTATCTCTTTTAAATCACTCCTTTAAATCTCAGAGAGGTAGACTTTTGAAAATAATATTTATATTTTAAATTTTTAAAAAATGTTTAAAGATTTTATTTATTTATTTTTAGAGAGGAGAAGAGAGGGAGAAGGAGAAGGAAAGGGAAGAATTAAAGATGGGAGATGGGGATAGGTGGGTGGGGGAAAGTGGTGGCGGGAAAATGGAGACAACAGTATGTGAACAACAATAAAAAAAATAAAAACAAATAAAAGAAACATCCATGTGTGGTTACCTCTCTCTCACTCCCTACTGGGGACCTGGCCCACAACCCAAGTAAGTGCCCTAGACTGAGAATTGAACCAGTGACCCCTTGGTTTGCAAGTCACACTCAATCCACTGAACCACAGCAGCCAGGGCCTAAACATTTTTAAATATCTAAAGGAATTAAGATGCCAAAAATGTTGTAGTAATATGGATTAGATTCCAGAAAAACATGTCTAGAATATTAACAAAATATAAATTAAACACAGCTGGCATAGCCAAATATCTGGAAATCAAGATTCATTCACAATAACATGTTCGATTTTTAGAGCACTTTTCAATTTGCATAGCAACCCCTCTTTATTGACTTGACCCCCACAACAACTCTGTGAGGAAGATAGAGCAAATTCAATCACCCTCATGTGAAAATCTCAAATCAGAAACAGCTTTCTGTAGTGAACATATAATTAGATTACTCATTGGCAAATTTTGCTAATCGTCCATTCTAATTCCATTACAAATATCATGCAGAAACCAATTTAAATGAGAGCAAGGCTCAGTGTCATTTTATGAGTAAAAGTTCAACCCTGCTTTAAACCAGCATTTAACTGGCTTCTTCAAAAGTAGTCTGAGGGAAATCTGAAAATTGAAAGAGAATTATTATTAAACTGACTCTAATATCACCTAAACTTTTCGTAATGGAAAGTGCAATGATGGATAAATTGAAAGAAAGTATACACATACACACATGCATGCATAGTAGCACAAAACCATAACACAATTTCGAGGTGAAACTCTTAAAATCACTGTTAGAGATAAGGTTGTAATGCATGAAAACTATATAAACACTGTGAAAATGAAATGTGAAAACTAAGGGGATCTTTTAATGCATTTTGCAAATGGGATTGTTTCCTTAGTTTCCCTTTTTGGTTCATTATTGGTGTATAAAAATGCAACTGATTTTTGGATAATTTATTTTGCATTTTACTGCATTATTGAATTCATTTATCAGTTCTAGTAGTTTTTTGTATAATGCCATCCCCAAATGATAGTTTTACGTCTTTTTTGGATGATTTTGTTTGTCTATTCTAATCTTTATTATTTCTTATCTTCTACTTTGGGCTTTGTTTTTTGTACCTTTTCTATTTCTTTTAAGTATAAAGTTACATTGTTTATTTGAGTTTTTTCTTGTTTCTTGAGCTAACCCTATAATGCTATGATGACCCTATAATGCTAGGATAACCCTATAATGCTAGGTCTGCTTTCACCAGGTCCCATAGATTATGTGTTGTGTTTTCATTTTCAATTGTTTCAAGGTATCTTTCAATTTCTTCTTTTACTTCATTTCAATCCATTAACTGTTTAGTAACATTATTTAGTCTCCATTTTTATGTGTTTTCCAGTGTTTTTAGATTAATTTCTAGTTTCATACCATTATGTTCAGAGAAGATACTTGATATACTTTCAGTCTTCTCAAATTTGAGACCTGTTTTTTTTTTTTGTCCCAACCTGTGGTATATCCTAGGAAATCTTTCATGTGTACTTGAAATGAATGTATATTCTGTGGCTTTGCAGTAAAATGCTCTGAAGATATAAGATATAAGTTAAATCCATTTGATCTGGCGTGCCATTTAAGGCAGCTGTCTCTTTGTAGATTTTCTGTTGGGAAGATCTATCCATTGATATAAATGTGGTATTAAGGTGCCCCACCATGACTGTGTTACTGTCTATCTCTCCCTTTATGCTCATCAATATTTGCTTTATATATGTACGTCCTCCTATATTATATGCATAGATGTTTGCAAGGGTTACACACTCTGAATCGCTCCCTTTATCATTATGTAGTATCCTTTGTTTTTTATTATAGGCTTTATTTTAAGTCTGCTTTATCAAATACAAGTATTACTACCCCAGGCTTTTTTTTTTCATTTCCATTTGCATTTAATATCTTTTTCCCACATTTTTACTCTTAGTGTGTGTGTTTCTTTCATTCTGAGGTTGGTCTCCTAGAGACAGATTATATGGAGACTGTCTGGGAAAAGTCCAGCCATTGTTAATATAGTGAGAACAGTTTGCGTGACATCATTATAACCTGGCAGCCAAGGAGAGTGGACTGGAATGTGCACGGGTGAACAATGACAACTTCACTTTACTAGTCAGTGGGAGCAGTAGACACTGTTAAGTGAGCATGTATATTGTGTGACCATTGAATTCAAAATGACTATGAGTATATATATAACCTGTATATAATATATCATAATATATAATATAGCTTGTATTATATATATAATATATATAACTTGTAATATATAATATATACAACTTGTAATATATATGTATATATAATATATATAACTTGTAGAGCTGAAACCATAGTAAATATAGAGATAACTTATGCTTTACATGGCAAGTCTCACTAGACTTGAATTTATCTATTGTTTTACTTTTTAATATGATATCACATTTTGTCAGAGGGAGACTCTCTGCTGAGAAATTTACATGCGTGATCAAGTGGAGATAATCATGATGGATGGAGCTGGCAGGGCTAAATTTGATGTTTATTTGTCTGCCCTTAATCTGAATGTATCATTGGAATGCATTACATGATGAAGAGATTTGTGAAGATTCCCAGAGTGGAGAGGAACTGGGATTAAATCCAGATAGATTCTGGCACTTAAAAATAAGTGAAGCTAGAAACAGGTGAAGGTCAAATGTTTCTGAGTATCTGAGAAGCCATTGGAATTTTCAGAGCAAATAGATGAATTGTAAAAGGTGTGTGATTTATTGAGATAGGTAATATTTCTGTTTTTACTTTGTTTTACTTATGTGGTAGGTAGAATGGCATTTTTGAAGTTTAAGTGAGATAAGTTTTTCTTTATTTCTTTGACTCATTGAACTCAGTAAATTAGGTAAGTGTTCATGTTCAATGATGTCATGATACAGCAAAATTGATGAGACAGAACAAAAAATAAAGCACTATCACTTTTGAACTAAAATTCTAAGGCCTTGGTGAAATGGGCAACATTCATGCACATAGGCAATTGCTGTGAGAGAACATATGGAAAAAGGGAAAAGATTCTCATGCTGTAGTAGAGAGATCCTGGATTTCGAAGGAATTGGAAGGAAATAAAGGAAATGTGATGAGTGACAGGATGGTTCCAGAATAAGAAACCAGATGTGGAGGTGTAACAGGGTGCAGTCAAAAGGGGGAACCCAAATGGGCATTTGGAATGGGGTCCAGAACTCAAGGTGTTCAGAAATATTAGGATGTCCTCACCCTGCCCCCAGGTGTGGGTGGGGGGGAGGGACACATTTGAGCAGGCCCATTGAGAGCTGTTTTGCATAGCAAAAGCTTTGCAGCTAACCTCTGGCATGGTCATTTAACATATCTATAACCTTTGACTGGTTACATAGATATGTTAAATAGCTGTGGCCATGCTCTGAGCCAGGGGGATGGAAGTAACTTCCCCACCAAAATGTAAATGGGGGGCAGGTCCCCAGAGTTACAGTGCCTGTCTGGGAGGTAGGAGAGGATTGGCTCCATGACATGGGGCCACATCTGCCCAGACCCACGATGGTAGCCAGAAAGACTGAAAAGAATGGGAGATTGAGGGCAGGTGTGGCCGAGTGTGGGAGAAGTCGGAAATGGGGCTATAGAGGAAGACTGGCATGAGGATTTAAAACCCAGATGCGGCAGCCATTGCAGGGGAGAGCTATGGGCTTCTGGCAGAGTGGGGACTCCCTCGGACCTGGGAAGGAGAACCACTCAGCCTTTAGCAGAGTGGAGACTCCCGCAGCCCTGTGAGAGAGAATCACGCGGCTTTGGCAGAGTAGAGACTCCCAGAGCCCTGGTGGAGAGAGGACCACGCGCCTTTGCCAGAGTGGGGACCCCTGCAGCACTAGTAGGGGGGACCACCACCTGGCTTTAGTAGAGATCCCAGTGACACAGCTGATGGAGCCAGGAATGGGGGAAGCCTACCAGCTGAGACAGATTACTGGGAAGAACCGGGAGCTGCCTGAGCCACGAACTTCTATTTCTTTTCCTGAGATACGGTACGCCAGATTGGGCACAGGGGGTGGGAAGGACTGTGTGTGTTTGTGGGTGTTTTAAGGTACTTTGGGATTTTGATGAAGACATTAGGTCACTACTTTAAGTTTGTATAGCATTAAATAAACATTTCCTTTCCTTTTCACGAATCTCTGGCATTGAGAGACATCTTTCCTATAGACGGCGGACATAACAGACCTGTGGTTTTCTTTCAGGTAATAGTATATTGCTCTTGGCCCCCTCCTTGGCCCCTTGTTGTTCTGTAACAGAGGTACCAAGTATATCAGAAAGAGTCAGCATTCAGAATGTTCCCAGCCACGAGCAGCTACTTGAAAGCCCATCTGTTACGATACCTGGGAGCTAAATGCTCAGCCATGCAGAACTCCAGCACATAGTTCTTGGACACCAAACATCAGCTAAGTCGACATTTAAATATACTTTCACTCTCTATTGGCAGAGAAGACCACATTAGGCAGCAGCCAGCTTGCTTCCTTTAGACTCTCAAGAAGAGTAAAGCTGTTTGACTCTCACTGAATAACCCTGTGTACAAAGCTTCTTTCCAATTTGACAGGACATGGAAAAGCTCTGTGATGGAAAGTAGTTACCTGGATATTATCACAGAAAAGTTGCACCAGGCAGAGTTAAACAGGCAAGGAAGACTTCATTCAAGACTATTGCAAAAGGAGTCAAGATTACGGCAATAGAAAAGAAAAACTGGACTCAACTCCAGATATAAGATGGGCAAATGCCTAGTTATAAGTGCCAATGGGCAGGGTGAATAAGTGGATGGAAAACTTGTTTAGGTATCAGGTGAGGGAGAAGAGGAGCTTGATTGGATATTGAGGGTCAGGGAAATGCCTCTGAGCTGGCTTGTTGGGATTCCTTGTGAAAATTAGGCTCCACAGGCCAAAGATGGGGCCAAGAACAAGGCCTAGGTAGAGGACCCTCAACAAAATTTAGTTAAAGTGGGAGCTATTGTTGACACCTAGAGGAAGAGAGTCCTATGGATGAAGCATCATCTCCTCCACCAACGCTGCTTGCCGATCTCTGTCACCCATGCCCTCATAGCCTTTCTGTCCCTGTTGCATATGCAGTCATGCCTTTAGACCAGGAAAACCGGAGGAACAAACTGTCTCTGTAATATATTCATTTTTTCACAAATTATTTGTTCTTGCTGATACCACTGAGTCTGGGGCAAAGCTCCTTGCTGCTGGCGTCTCCTGTGAAGGAAAATCATCAGGTTAAATGCTCTGTGATCTCAAATCTTCCAGCCCACCTTACTTTAGCTTGACAGTGTAGCATTCAGCATTATACTTAAAATGTTTTTTTTTTTTTTGTTTTTTAAGTAACAACCTCTATTCAGTGTTTGGTGACTCTATACAGGGGTGTCAAACTCATTTTCTCTGGGAGCACATCAGCCTCACAGTTGCCTTCAAAGGGCTGAATGTAATTTTAACTCTTTAACAGTTAAGGAGCAGTTACATTTATATAGTCCTAAAATTATTTCAGCCCTTTGAAAGCAACCACGAGGCTGATGTGGCCCCTGGTGAAAATGAGTTTGACACCCCTGCTCTATAACTTGTGGTTCTAATCTCATGGAATTACCTGGAGAACTTCCAAAATATATAAGTACTCAAACACAGCAATAGACACACTGAATTAGAACTCACCCGGCACATGTTGAGGACAGAGGCAGCCTTCATTTTTTACTTTTTGGTAATGTGATAGGGTAGTATCTTGAAATCATAGTTTCATACTGCATTTAACCATTTTCATATTTTCTTGGATAAAAGTTTGTGTCCTTTGTTTTTCCTCAGTATTTTCACCTAATAAAAAACATCAAAAGTTTACATTTTATGGAATATTCACTATATGCTAGGCATCAGTTAAAAACTGTACATAAATTATCTAATACACTCCAATGGCATGCTTATGAATAAATATTCTTATTAGCTCTATTTTATGTACTATAAAACTGAGACCCAAACAGTGAGGAGAGATGAGGTGAGGAGATTTACCCAATACTACATAGTCAGTATGCTCTTTTTTATATAATGATGATTAACAATTTTTCTACAATAGCTTTTTTTGGGTAATTTGCCAAGGTTATTATTTACCTTTCCATTTTATGCATGCTTTGCAATCATCATCCAAAGACATTTTTCCCATTGTTTTAGAGATAGAAGCTGGGGGTTGGGGGAGGGAGAGAGAGAGAGAAGGAAGGAAGGAAAGAGGGAGAAAGAGATAGAGAGAAAGAGAAGAGAGAAACTGATTGGTTGCCTCCCACACACATCCTCAACCGACTGAACCATACTGGCCAGGGCTATTCATAATGTCTTTGTTGTGAAAAATTAGAAATTTTTATGTGGTCACATTATCAATATAAGCAGTAATTTCTTCCTTTGCTTCAAAGATTACAAAGTAACTTCTCTACTTCAAAAATAATTGTTTTCCCAATATGCTAGTTCTTAATGCATTCTTTATTTCTTTAATATGCTTGGAATATGTTATGCAAATGATATGACATAGAATCTAAATGTTAATTGAGTTTTCCATAAGTAACCCATACTTTAAAATTAATTTATTGAACAATCCTTTATTTACCTATTTGTTTGTGAAAGCTCTTTTATTATACTCTAAATTCATATACATTTTGTTTCCTCTTAAAGCCATATTGCATTGTTTAAATTATAATATTGTAAAACTTTTAAATACATTTTAGAGTAATCTCTAGGATTCTGATCAGTGTTCAATCTATCAGAATATTTTCTTAACACAGAAAAAGAAGAAAATAAAGTTATAAGAAGTAACAAATGACACAAATGAAATGCAGACAGGCACATACCTTACGTAAAATGTTTGTGGCTATTCCAGGAGACAAACCTGTAATGGTTTACAGAATGGATGTTTCTTTGTTCAGGAGCTGTAAGTGTGAAAGCTGTTGGAAAATAATGTTAAAAAAAGGCATTCCACAATTCCATGTGCATGAATGACAGTGTATTGTGAATATGCTCTTGTCGTTAAACTGGGCACGATACTGTGTGCACTTACTTATAGTGGGATCATTCAATTTTGGAATCACGGTATTATAATTTTTGATTCTACTAAGGAAAGATATCACTTTTTCTTAACTAATACATATTGAGAAGGTATTATGATAATTTTTAGGGATAAAAAGATAAATTATGGCTCCTGCCTTCCAAAAGCTCATAGATCAAAAGAGCTGAAAAGCATGTTAAACATAATTACAACACACTATGATTAACTAATAACCATGGATTAAAAGAAATGCTGGTGCAAAGGAGGAAATGTTCAGTTAAGGGAAAGGTGAAATCTCAGAAGTAGTAATACTGGAGGGAAACTTTATAAATTTACAAATAATATCATTGTGTGTTTGTTGCTTATTATGCACATGAAACTAGGTTTCAGCGCTATAAGAACTTTTCACATCTGAATATCTCAATCTAAAGTTTCATTGACTGATAGACAATGTCTATGAACAAATTAAATATCAGAAGCTGTAACAATGGCCTTTCCTGGTTGTCTCTACACCCTTACTTAACTCAGATTTTTCTAGCACTAGATATTTTAGCCACTTTACAATACTTTCATCTTGGATGTAATACGCTTCCACTTCAAATATGATATATCACCTTATGGCACCCTGTTTATTACAGAGGTTTTTGAGTCACGTGCAAGAAACTTTGTCAAATCTTGGAAATGTTATTATTCTCAGTTAATTAGTTTTTTTATTGTTGCTTGTTTTTAACGCAGGAATAAAGAGATTGAAAAGGTGCATAGGTTACCTGTGTTTTGTTAACTAAACAGTTCTACTGAAATGAATGAGGGTTTACTGAGCTTTTTTTACTGTGTGTCTGACACTGTGATCAACTTAAGGATAAAAAAAATCATAATGCACAAGATGGAAGAATTCTTTCTCTGTCAGTGCTTAAATGGACCACATGACATTGGTTTGAAGTAATTAAACACAAACTTAACACCTCATCCCACCCTGTGCTGCTACAATAAAGGCAAAGCAGAGCTTCATGAAATGTTTCAGTCCAGAACACAACACATACACAGTTGAGACCCTAATCAGGAACTGACCATCTTGTTGGAAAGGGTTTTTCCTCCAGCATTGCTCTCCCCTCAGCATCACAGTATGTATAACTGAGACATACATCAGAGCATCTAGAAGTTGACAAAAAAGGTCGTCCAAAGCTGCTAAGTAAAGAACAGTGGCTATTTTACAGTTTTATTGCAGTAAACAAATATCTGGATAAATCAATCGACAAAGTCAGTCCTGAAAGCGAATTTATGGAATGGGTGACATATTGCATAAGAGCCATGAAACAATATAATAGCTTGTCCTCAGGCAGCATAAGAATGTGTGGGACATGGAAATAAGATGATTAAAAAAGTAGAACCAAAGCACATGTTTAATGAGGAAGAAGAACTAGAAATTTGTATTAGAGCTACTTCACTGTAGAGACCTTAGCGTTTGCTGAATATTTTCAGTAGAAATAAACAGGTTGTGAATCATCATGAAGTCAAGAAAATGGTCTGTTCAAAAGCCCTAAACCAAAGAATTGCAAGTGAACTGGATAGAACAGGCCTACTAAAGTTAAGATTTTGATCCCTTATCGTAGGTAAATCAGGCAAGCAGACCATGTAACTCTGGAGGCTATCTTAAAATGCCTTCTGCTTTCACTGACTCCATGTTACATTCCCATTTGAGAGGGTCACTATTTTTTTCTAAGGCCTTACTGAAATTATCTTGATGTTATATATCGATGATGTCAAGACACACTATAGAATCATTTAAAAAGGCACATTTCATCCTATATAATATGCCCACTGTGGAAGAAAAAGCGGCCACACACTAAACCCGTCAAGTTTAAAGGAGGCTTGCATGGCAGGCCTTACAAACTCAGAGAGCTCAAGTAAACATAGAGTATGGTCTGAAATTAAATCCTTCAGTTAAAAGCAAGTTATGGAAGGTAGTCATGTCCTAGACCCCTCAGGGCACAATCTGCCACCAGAGCAGGACGGAACCCGTCATCATAGTTTTAGTTGTCATAATTGTTAACTGTTAACTATCTTATACCGCCTAGTAAAAGAAGTATGTGTCTATTTCTTTTACTTTGTATCCAATCCCAGAGATTTCCTGCTTTGTTTTCTCCAGCCTCCCTTATCTATTACCCAGGCATTTCATGTAACCCCCTTACCCCTTGTCTTCATCTTTGATTCTTATGCATAAAATAAGTGGTGAAACTGCCATGTTTTTCAGAGCGTTTTCTCAATCCTTTGAATTTTTGCTTCCTGGAAAATTTTGTCAGTTTGGTTCAAATAAACTCATAAAAATTCTTATAAGTTTGGACGTTTCTTGCATGACACCACCTTCTATTTTATGTGATGTTGTTGCAGAAATGTGCCTTGAAAATTGCAACAGTAGGTTTTAGCTTCCAGAGAAACCATAATGTTGAGATCATTGGGGTCAGGGAGAGTTTGGGAAAGAGGGTTTTGATGAGTCACAAAGTAACTAACCCAGCTCACCTCAAGCCTCAAATTACTTTTAATAAATTCACACATCCACAAATCCCCTATGAGGCTGTATCTCACAACCTGGAACAAGAAGTGTACAAGAGCTTCTGTTCTGTTCCTCTTTGCTTCTCTCTTTTCCCCTTTCTTATGCCTTTATCATTTCTGCTTCTTCTCCTGTCCTTCTCTTCCTCCCTCTCTCATTATTCAGATCATCAATCGCAACTTTAATGTATTTATAGCACCTCACATTCAGCTCTTCAAAGACTTTTCAGGTAAGGTGATCAACTGAGGCTTGTCCAGTCACTCCAAGTCATACGTATTCCAAATGCTACTAGGTAGAAAGAATCCAAGTGGGCATCTTGGGTAAATTGTCTCCTTTCTAATTCAATCAGGTGTACCCTAGATAGTACTAGAGGTAAGGAACAGAATATTTTTTTAACTGTAAGCATAAACAAGAGGATTGGTGGATGAAATAATAGGCCTCTATATACTGCTAATATTGGTAGTCAAGACTGAGTAAAGCCCCTTCAGGGGTCATGCTATAAAACCAAGAGAAAGGACTAAAACTCCCTGTTTTCTTCCAAGTGTAACCAAGAATTTTCATGAATTTCAAATCCAAAGTGATAAATATTAATAACAATAAAAATGATTAAATACTCGATAAATTATCCATCAATAGAACTGTAAATGCTGAAAAGTAGCCCTCAGTACTTGTGTCTGCCTAGGAAAAAGCAGTTCAGAGCCAAGCCTCAAACTTGCAAGAGAAAGTTTATTCATCAAGCAAAGCAAATTTCAGGGGTGGGGGCTCAAACTGAGTATGGGCAAGGGCTCCTTTTAACACCCTGGCAGAGGGGTTAACTGCTTTCTTTTATGAGCTGACCTACTGGAGCCTGCCCCATTGTCTCCCATCCTAGTATAAAAATCAGGCAGTATTTTTCTCCAGCCCCCTGGTTCTTCTCTAAGGGAGGATCTACTCATGCAGTACCACGGGAGAAGACATCAGGGGCATGGAAAATCTGACATGAAGGGAAAACTCAGCCCAGAGCCATGGCCACCACAGGGCTATGTGCTCCCTTTGGGTAAGATCATGAGGATCTGGATCCCTCCCTAACTGTAACTCAGCAAAAAAGTGGAGGTTTAGCTGCCTGTTGTAACAAAAGCTAAACTCAGGAGGCAGATGCTGATGTAAAAGGAAAGAGATTTTATTCAGGTCCTGTGTCATCTGGGAGAATGGTAGACTCCTGTCTCAAAGCTCATCTCCTCCACAAAACCAATACAAGAGTCCATGTTCCATTTTAAAGCACAGTCATTTGAAATCTGCAGGCAGCTGGCAGTTATCCGGGCACTTAGCTTGTTCCTGGCTGCTGTTCATTTCAGTCTCCTTCCTGGATACTATGTGTGGAGCCCATGTGGCCATGTGCTATGCAGCTTCCAGGGCAGCAAAGTGATGTGCTCCTTGAAAGACTACGTGAACACACCAGCAAATGCCTTGGCAGGCGGGCAACATAGTGAGAGACACTCACTCCTGGTGACCATGGGCCACATGGCTGCTAAGGCCATGTGGCCCATGGAGAGTATAGGCCAGTGTGCCATGCCAGTGCAGGTCACTAGCCCATGAGCCATGAGCCAGAGAGAGCCTGAGAGAGCTGCTTCTTTGTTTCCCTGGGTTTATATTAGCTTGGGTATGGGACAGGCCAGGTGCTCTCTCGTAATGACCAATCAACTTCCCAAACTTTCATGTGCTTCAGGTGGGCCCACCTCCCAACCAGTTCCTTCTTTCCCAAGGCTAGACTGACTGGCCTCTTTGGTCCAACACCTCTTCCTGCATCATTTTCACTTGTGTGGTGCACGTGCCGCCTTCCTCTGGTCTCACCCCCAATCTGATAAGGAGTGGAGGACTTTTTGTGCACTCAGTCACTATCCATTGGTATTTCTAGCTTTCTGCATGCTTGGTGTAAGAAACACCCCCTGCTGCCATCTCCACTGATTGTGGGGACTTCCCTGGTACTCCAGACAGACTGTCTATCAGTAAAAATACCACACATGTTATATTCTATTATATATGCTATAATATTATATATTATGTATTTTATATTATATGTTGCATCATATATAATATAGGTCATGACATTGTGTGATGTCATGTTTCATATATTTTTTAGGATATTAAAACTATTTTTTTAAGATTTTATTTTTATTTATTTTTAGAGAGGGAAGGGAGAGGGAGAGAGAGAAACATCAATGTGCGGTTGCTGGGGACATGGCCTGCAATCTAGGCATGTGCCCTGACTGGGAATCGAACCTGCGATGCTTGGTTCACAGCCCGCGCTCAATCCACTGAGCTACGCCAGCCAGGGCTGGATATTAAAACTATTCTATGAGATGGTTGCAAATTTATCACCGGTAAATAATAAGAAAGCTGAATAATAATAAAGCTGATATTTAGGGAGTTTAACTTACTTAAAATTACTGATGTAGGCTGAATGTATTTCTCTTTTCAAAATTCATATATTGAAATCTAATCCCTAATATAATGATTTTGGACATAAGGTTTTGAGAGGTGATTAGTGCGTGAAGATAGAGCCCTTCATTAGTACATGAATGGGTCAGTTCCCTCATAGAAGAGAACTGAGAGAGCTCCCTCACCCCTTGTACCACCTGAGGTTACAGTGAGAGCAATGGCTGTCTATAAACTAAGAAAAGTGTTTTCACTAGACAATCAATCTTCCAGAGTCCTGATCTTGGACTTCCCAGCCTCCATAACTATGAGAAATAAATAATTGTTGTTTAAGCCACCAGGTCTATGGTATTTTTGTAATAGCATCTGGGATGAACTGAAAGTGCAGATGTTATTCTAATAAATAGAATGGGAGAGACTTTGGAACTGGATAATGGGCAGAGGCTGGAAGAGTTTTCAGATGCATGCTAGACAAAGCTCACTGCCATGAACCAACCACTAAGGATGATTCTGGAAGAAGCTCAGAAAGAAAAGAGGAGAGCTTTAAAGAAACCCTCAGTTTTAGAGAATACCTAAGCAATACTGAACATGATATTGGTAGAAATATGAGTGGTAAAGGTCATTCTGATGAGGCCTCAGATGGAAATAAGGAACACGCTATCGAAAACTGGAAGAAAGGCCAAATGTGTTACAGAGTGACAAGGAATTTGGCTGAAATGTATTTCTGTTCTAGTGTTTTTTTGGAGGTAGAACTTGCAAGTGATAACACTGGACATCTAGCTGAAGCAATTTTTAAGCTCCTTTTGCCTGCTTATAATAAAAATGTGAGGAGATAAGTCACTTAAAGACAGAATTGTTAAGCAAAATAAGAAGCAGAGTTAAAAAGATTTGGAATACTAAGGCTGTGAATAAGTGGCCATTTAATAAGAAGATTAAAGTAGAGAACAGCCATCTCAACAGATGCCAAGAGCGGATTTCCAAGACAATGGAAGGATGACTGCAAATGTGGTAATCATAAAAGCCATCACTCCCATCAAGACCCAGGTGCCAGGATGGAGGAAGGGTAGAAGTGGGTTCAAAGGAGGGACTGCTGGCACATGCGGGACTTCAGATTTCCCTTGCTGCTAGTTCATCCTACACGGCAGAACCAAGCTCCTCAATTGGCCAAAAAGGCTCTGGTGGGCCCCAATTCAGTGCAATGTGCTGTGACTGCCTGTCCAGAAAGTCCACTCGGCAACTTCTGCCAAAATCAGAGTTCACATGCCCAAGAGGCATGGCCTCCTCCACTTAGCTTTCAAAGGTTAGAGTCACCTGGAGCTACCGAGGGCACAACACTCCAGATCCAGATTGCTGCAGAAATGACCCCTACAGAGTGTTGCCTTAGGGCAGTGCCTAGGCAGAGAGACTCTGTGGGGCCATCCTGCTGAGCTATGGGTGTGCAGCCAAAAAGAATTATTCTCAAGCCTTAAGGTACAATGGAATTTGCCCTGTTTGATTTTAGACTTACGTGGTGCCGTCACTCCTTTCTTCTTTCCTATTTCTCAATCTTGGAACAGAAATGCCTATGCTTGTCTCACCATTGTGTTTTGAAAGCACTTATTATGTTTGGGTTCACAAGTTCAGAACTGGAGTGGAATTTGCCTCAGGATGAATCTACCTTGAGTCTCAATCATATCTGATGTAGATTTCATTTAGTAGAGACTTTGGACTTAGGTTTTAAATCTGATGCTATTGGGATGAAATTGTAGCAGGCAGTTAGACAGTTATGAGCAATATAATGAATAAGCCAGGTATAGAGGGTCACGAGGGTGGAGAGCCCCAGGTGCCTAGCAAGGGGCAAAACTATAAGCCCTCCCATGAGCACTCTCTAAAGCATTAAGCCCTGGAAGATGACATGTAGGCTTCAGCTGGGTTTCAGCTGCAGGCCCAGAAAAGCAGCAAAATAGGCAGAGTGGTGTCGTGGCTGAAATCAGGACCAACTGCAATAACTAATGACCTCCTGCCCTGCTGCTTCCCAATTAGTGAAGACCATAACCCTGAGGAGACACACTTGGAAAGCTGATGAATATTCTATTGTGGTACTCCTCTGAGACCTCCACATAAAAGCCCCCAGGATGGAGGACCCTACTGTGGGTTTCTCTATGGAGCACTCCCAAGCCTTTCCCAGCCCCTTCTTTCCCAAGGGCCTGCTTTCTCTTTTTTCCAGAGCATGCCAGTGCCTCTCCTCTGTTTTTTCTCCCTCAAGGTGCATCTCCTCTCTCTCCCTCTCTCCACCCTCTCTTTCTCTTTCTCCCACCCTAAGCTCCAAGGACTATTTTGCTGTAGCATTTCCTGAGCCCATTTTTTTCTATGGCTCACTTCTACCTCTGTAACTTTCTAAATAAACTTTCACTTATAATTCAAGTGGCTCTGAATTCTTTAGCCACAACTGCCAGTTTCCTGCTGCTAACAGAGTGAATGTATTTGCATGTGAGAAGGACATTGACATGACTGCTAGTTGTGACCAACAGCTTCCTTCAGTGTCATTATCTCTTACAATTCTTTTCATACTTATTGAAATAATATAGTATATTGTTATTTTTGTGTGTGTAAGTTTTATCTTTCAAGTAGATTCTACTTTTTCTTTTTTTTTAATTTTTTTAAAGATTTTATTTACTTATTTTTAGAGAGGGAAGGGAGAGAGAGAGAGAGAGAGAGAGAGATGTATGTGCGGTTGCTGGGGGGCCGTGGCCTGCAACCCAGGAATGTCCCCTGACTGGGAATCGAACCTGCGATGCTTTGGTTCACAGGCCGCGCTCAATCCACTGAGCTACGCCAGCCAGGGCTCAGATTCTACTTTTTCTGATAAAGTATTGTCTAATTTCTCCTGGGAGACTTTTATGGGATCTTGCCCATTGTTTTCATTGAGTAATTTTAGCATAGAAACAGAAACCCAGAGAAACTGGTAAATTAAGTAGTTTGTTCATTTTAACACTAGATTTTACAAAACATACATTCAGATCTAATAAAAAAGTTGTTTAAGCTATGGAATTGGTATAAGTGATATTGAATGATATTCTGGAATTGCAGTTAACGCTAACTGTAAATTAGGCTTACATCCTCAAGAACTTTATGTTCTAGGGAAATTTCCAATGGACAACCCATAATGATGGCCAGATTTTTCTCCATAGAGCTTTCTGGTGATCATTCCACTACCCCTTCCCTAGTGAAAAAAGACAGACCTGAGAATAAATGAAAGAGTCAGAGGGTCTTGGCAGTATTTTAGGGCAGAGAATACTCAAAATGGTAAGAGGTTACTCAATACCTTCACTCCCACATACACATATTTCCTCCCTCTCTCAACCATGAAGAGAGAAATAAGGGCTCCTTATCAGCACTGAATCCAAGTTTGAAGACAGTTAAAGAGAATTATTGGGAGAGATTGGGGATACCTCTAAGAAATAAGAACTGGGCATCTCATTCCTTGGGTAGATGCTGGCCACATTTCAGAACTTGAAGGCCCATTGTTGTGCAATCATCAGTGAAGAAATAATGAAGTATTTGGCAGACCTTAACTTGCATCCTCTGAGTCTGGGGTGTAGTCCATTTGTTGTCTACAGATTTTGGCAGGCTGAGGAGCATCTGGAATATCTCACAGTATTAAGGCATGAAGAAAACATGGTGAAGTGTATTTGGAAAAAAATGGAGTCAACTTCTATTCTACTTTTGATTCTTTGATACTCAATTGATGACAGAGGGGGTCTCAGAAGTTACTGGATATTTGTTTAATGGAGGAAGTCAATTAATAAATTGGCAGAAGACATAGAGTTCCTCAGACAGTGGCTAAACAATGATATTCCCAACATTAAAAACAGGATCAGAAACTGGACTTTAAGCAGGATCACATAAGGACAAAGATGTTTCTGTTTGAGGGATTGACCAACATTGGAGAGGTCTAGGATCAAGGTGAAGACCATTCTAAAAAAAAATCACACTTAACTTCTCAGAAGCATCCAATATCAGATAGAATCATACTGAACAGAACTGTTCAGGGATATTTATCATCAGAGATAACTTTACCAAATTAAACGTGGGCACAGGTCCTTATTTTTATGATTTTCTCTCCACCCCCAAGCCAGTGAAAGAACAAGTGACAAGAAGGGTGGATGGAAGTGTGGCAGGATGGGAAGGAAGTAAGTGCTTTGAACCAGTTATGAGATGGAACTATTAAATTAGACTGAACTAAATTTAAATAACTGGCAATAACCAAGAAGCTATAGGATCTTTCTAAGGCAAAGAAAAGGGATCAATAGAACTAAATTTGAAAGGAATAATTAAAAAATAAAACCAACTGATGTTAATAAAATCTAGTCTTATTAAAGTCAATGCTTACTTCTCACATGGGTTGTTATCCTTTTCCTTTTTTAATCTCAGGCGTGGCACAGTCTCATTTTTAATTTTCTTTACTTTTATCTCCCCTCTATCTACATGAATTTGAGCTGCATGAATATAACCGAACATGGTCCCAAGGCTATATGACCCTAGTGCAAACTATCAACTGACTAAGTGTCTCTTAATATACATTTTCAAAAGAAGATATTTAATTTGCTAATTCATCTAGAAAATTGATTCTCCTTAGGTGCATCATTGGTCCAATTAAATCTGGCCATGATGTGGCACATGGTACAAATGGCAACAAAAATAGACAATTGTCATAAATTTTCTTAGAAGAGGAGACAATAAGTAGATTGTCATTTGGGGTTTCTCAGAGTGAATTCATTTAATATTTTAACATTTTAAAGATTTACATTGCCTTTTAACTGAGTCAATTTCTTGAACACCAGTTTTAACTTTCTGAAATCACAAAGTGACTCTCTGGTATTGAATGAAAGTGAGTTATAATAGATCTATTTACCCACCTATTGCTTCTGAACAAACAGGAAGACTTGTTAAGCAGGTCAGATATAATATCTGTTCTTGATCGGGATGAAGAAATGAAACAAGCAAAATATTCTTCCTTCAAATTACTCTCTCATGATTAAGCAAAAAGCTTTGGGTAAATGAAAAGTGCAATTGCATTAGTAATGTACTTGTTCCTCAAAGTGTGATATAAAAATTACACATACAGCTGAATATCACTATTAGAGAAGCACTGAACTTCATGGGATCTGATGGGCCTGCATTCAGTATTATGAATGATGCTTCACTCATGCCATGTCCTTGAGAGCAGCTGAGAGTTTTGCATTTGATATGCAGCTGAGGAGACACAGATATCTAGGGACACTATTTTCCTGTTACTTGGCAACAGTTCCTTTTTCTTCTTAGCAACAGTAAGAAAAGAGCTTTTTGAAAACTGAAAAAAACAGAATATAAAAAATCAAGGCCTTTTATATTTTCTTTGGCAAGAGGATATATTAGAAAGAACTGGATTCAGCTATAGATAGAAGAAAGTATATTTGTTATCAAGTTATGACTATATTCCTATTGAAATTTAACCAAGAGTTTTAATATCTTAGTCATCTAACTATTTCATTCCAATATCACAGTTAGTAATTATGAAACACAGCCTTCTCGGTCAATTTATATTCATGTTGGTTTTTCCAGTATGTGTGACTTGCACTGAGAAGAGACATATCCAGAAAGGACCGGCATTCAAGTAACCTCTTATTACTTGGTTAACCAACCACTTTCCTGGGGTTCTCATTTAATTGATTTTAAAAGGACTGCACTGTGGGTGGAGAAGAAAAAGAGAGAAAACTGATTGTTTTTGGCAAAATCTTTGGCTCATAAAGAGATCACAGTCCTCTTTTTGTCTTGGTGGAAATGATGACTTTTATAAAGCAATAAGTAAACTTTGATAAAGTCACCGAGAATCTCGAGTTTGTTATAGCAGTTTGTGTCACTTAACTAGTGTGCTAGTCTACTAAAACAATTCCAAAACTTACTGGGTGGAACTGCAGATCACAGATGTCTTGTTGGGGGAAACAGTCATTTTCTTAGCTGATGAGAGTAGCCCCCAGGACACTACAATGTTCCAACACTTCTACCACACAGTGAGGCTCTGGCTGTTGAAGTGAAGCCTCAAGCCTTTCTGTTGTTTATGTTTGTTTTTATAAGGAAATGCACATATCTTAGGTGTACATTTGTATGAGATTTAGTTGATGTGTTTCCCATGTCATCATTATTTCAATTGATATCAAACATTTCTAACACCCCAAAAGTTCCCTCATGGTCCCTTTTTGTCACTCCACAATTGCTGCCTAGGCAATCAGAGTTATGATATTTATAACCTCATATTGGGTTTCCTTGTCTAGAATGAAAGTAGGACCAAAACATATGGGTTTTTTGTCTGTGTTTCTTCAGTCAGAAAGATGTTTTTTCACCATTCATCCATGTTGTTGTGGGTATATATCCATCTATCATCTATCTACATATAATTTATTTATTTATTTATTTATTTATTTATTTATATATTTATGAATGGTATTCTATGTCACAATTTGTTTGTTGATTATTCTATTAGAAATTTGAGTTGTTTCCAGTTTGGGCTATTATAAATAAATCTTCTATGTTTATCACATACAAGTCTTTTTTATGGACATAGATCTCAAAATTTCTTGGGCAAATATTTAAAAGTGTAATTGTAAATCTTATAATAAGTATATGATTGCTTTTGTAATAAGCTTCTGAGCAGCTTTTCAAAGTGGTTGTATCATTTTACATTTGTACCTCCAGTGAGTGAGATACAACTCACTCCATATTCTTTCTAAGACTTGACATTAGCAGCTTTAAAAACGAAAAGGAAATTTAGTGATTCTAGAATATGTGAAATGATGTTATATTGTGATTTTAATTTTCATGTTGATGATGACTAATGATTTTAAGTGTTACATGTCTTCTTTTTTGAAGAGTCTTCTCAATGCTTTTCCTCATTTTTTATTGAGTTGTTCTTTTGATAGTGATTTGTAGGAGTCCATTTTATATGTTTTAAATTCATGTGCCTTTCCAGACCCACCCATCCTTAATCCTACTCTTCACATATTTCCCAGTCTGTGTCTTGCTTATATTTTAACAATGACCATTAATAAGGAAAAGTTTTTAATTTTAATGAAGGGTAATTTAACATTTTTCTTTTATTTTGGTGTTTTTTTATTTCTGTCCTCTCTGAGAAATCTTTATTAATGTATGTTTTTGTTTAAAAGATTTATATAGCTTTTCTTCTATATTTAGGTCTGCAGAATTATCTGAAACAAAATTGTGTGCATGTATGCTGTGGGGTAGGGCTTGAGATTTTTTGTTTCCATATATTTACTTGGTTGTTCTAGCAAAATTTGGTAAATAGACTTTTCTTACTTAATTGCTTTGGAGCTTTTGTTGAAAATCAATTGTCCATAAATATATGGACTTATTTGTGGACCTTATAATGTGCCTTGTTTCTACTGATATGTTAAAAAGGTGACTTTTGCCCTGGCTGGTGCGGCTCAGTGCATTGAGTGCCAGTCTGCAAAGTGAAAGGTCACTGGTTGGATTCCCAGTGAGGGCACATGCCTGGGTTGCAAGCCAAGTCCCCATTTGGGATTGTGCTAGAGGCAACCACTTGATGATTCTCTCCCTCTCTTTGCCTCTTTCTAAGAATAAATAAAATCTTTAAAGGAAGTGACTTGTTAAGTGCATGATTTGAGTTATGCAATGTATGTATACATTAGATACACACACAAATACATGTATCTTGACAATGTCAATTTTTTCTGCTCCTGCAATGCCTCATTCTCTCTAGACCTGCACACCATTGCACATTCTGCAAAAACCACAATCACCTTTGCTGTGAAGGCTGGTGTAGTAGAGTAGAAAATCATGGATTCTAGAAGTAGACTGCAGAGTTCAAATACTAATTCTGCACCTTACTAGCACTGTGCCTCATTTTCCTCACATGTAAAATAGAAATAATCATAGCATCCATAGAGTAGCACTTGGAAAAAGTTGTACCACATTATAAGCATCATATATATATCCCTTACACCATATTATAGTTTCACACTCTGTTCCAGTCACACTTCCATTTCACTAGGGAGCATTGTTAGTGCTTCCAATCTGGATAAGAGTCATCTTCAAAGTTTGTGCAAAGTACTCCCCTTCTCCCCCCAAGGTATGAGAATATATCTGGCACTTCCAATAAGAAAAAAATATATAAATCAAAATCTTGAGACCTACCAGAGCAGCACCAGTGAAACAGATATACAATTCAATGTACAATCTCATCAGTAGGCATAGCTTTTGCTAAATCTCTGCCCTCACGTTCCACACACTGGCATTGCCTTTTATAGGTGTGTATGCAGGAAGATCTCTGTCCCCTTCCCTGCTTCTCCTCACTAATATCCTTCTCTTACTGTGCACACAGAAAGAACAATTACTATGCTTACAGATTAGACACAAGCAAGTTAATACAACTTTCATTAATGAGCAAGCTCATTGTGTGTACACCCATGAAAAACTGTCTCTTCTGCTCAGTGCAATAGTGTACCAATTAACAGCCCTCTTAGGACTCATCCATCTTGCTCTCTACTTTCTTCCAACTGATTCAGCATATATTCATGAATACTTTCATCTGTGCTACCAGTCCAGCCCGAGATTGGTAAAGTGCCAGAATTTTGGTTTTGTACATGTTCTCTTAGGCCTTTATGCTTGAACATATTTTCTAACTTAGCCTTAACAGGTCTCTGTTTTGAGCATCTCAAATGTGAGACTAATAAATATTGCACTGACATCCCCTCCTCCAATTTATGCTTATCCCTTGTGTGCAGAATGGGTCTCACAGTAAGTGTATAGGTAAGGATACCTCCAAGACAGGATTATGGCATTCCTGGATTCCTTTAGGAACTTGGGATAAGGCTTAATTATTATTAGTGTTCTAGAAATTATTCCCAGCTTTTAGGTTGAATTTTATCTTGAATTCAATGTGATACAGAAATTACTATTTTATAAAATAAATGTAAATGCAGTTAATAATAATTTAAATTTGCAGTATCCTGTAATGCTCTGAGTCAGGGACCTGGACTCTAAATCCAACTTCACAGGCAAGAACATAGTGTAGAATTATGTGATGTGGGCAAATCATGTAACCTTTGGCATATTTTCCTCAAATAAAAAGATATAAAACACATTGTACTCACTTGTGTGTTATAATGATTGTTTAAATATATATTTAAATTATAAATATTTATAACATTATTTTCTATATGAAGAACTGAAAAGTTAATTAGATTACTCAAAGACACACTGTTTTCCAGTAAAAGAAATTAAACTCCTGGCCAATACTCTGCTTCCATTTACTTATCTTCTTTAAAATGAAGAAAATGTGCCCTGGCTGCTGTGACTCAGTGGACTGAGTGAGGGCTGGGAATCAAAAAGTCGCTGGTTTGATCCCCAGTCAGAGCACGTGCCTGGGTTGTGGCCCAGGTCCCCAGTGGTGGCCATGTGAGAGGCAACCACATATTGATGTTTCTCTCCCTCTCTTTCTTCCTCTGTCCCTTCCTCTCTCAAACTGAATAAATAAAGTCTTAAAAAAAAACAAAAAGAAAAAAACAAAGAAAATGCCACAATGTGAGGGATCCAGGACATCAAGAAATTTGGTCTTCTAATTCTCTATCATCTTGTTAACTGTTGGCACTGCAGTATCCAAATGTTTAACCTGATTGAATGTTTTCACTTCCAGAATTGGATAAATATCTAAACCACACTCTCAACAAGCCTAAGTCTTAGTTATATCATGTAGTCACCTACACAGTAACATACTGTGTGAAATTTACTGTGGGATGCCTTAAGCTCTAGATTTCATGACCTCCTTTTTGTGCCTCTCGAGGATAATTACCTCCTCTGCACCTATACCATGACTATGCTGTGGACACTGAGGTTGCTGAGTTCTGAGATGGGACAGTCTCTAGTGATGAATGCAGCCTCTGAAGTTTGGCCCCTTTACCTGTTAATCTCATTATACACAGATGGGGTCTCTCAGCACTCCCTGAGAGTCAATGGATTAACAGCTCCAAAGCTAGAGCGTTTCAGCCAATTCAGACAGTAATAGACCTCTTTCAGAGAGGGTAGATTCTCCCCATCCAGCAAAGCCTTCCAAATCTCACAAAATTGAAGTCCACCCAGGCAGACTTCTAACATTCCCTTTCCATCAAAAAGGAAACAGCTCTGACTATTATGGCAGTTTGTCAGAGCTTCACTGACCTAGTTCATCTATCAAGTCTTACTATTGTCCCGTTTATATGATTTCTTTGGGAAACTTACTACTTCTTACAAATTTATTCCAAATCTATGACCCAGGGTTCTATGTTTTATATTTCAGAATCTCCTTTTTATTATTAACCATCAAAGTGGCTGATATTTATAAACTACCTTTTTCCACATCAACATTCTTAAAGACTTTGACACCTAGATCATTTGCTTCTCATTATTGCCCAGTTTTGCTATCAGCCAGGGTAATATTAATGCTTGTTTGAAAGACCTGTATAAAATTCTAACCTCTCAATTTCTTGACCTCCTTTTCCCTGGGATCATTACTTCCACTTCTTTTGTATTACTGCATCCACTACTATTCTGCATTTCTCGATCAAATGTTCAAATGTTTACCTTAATTTAGAGCTCTGAGATGGAGCAGTTCTCAGTGATGAAAATGTTTATACTTCCAATTATCTCAGTTATACTTATTTCACATGTTTAAGATAAATAAGAAAGAAGAGACAAAAAGGGTAGTAAAGAAAACTAGGGATTGGAGGCTTTAATGAAGTCAACTTTCATGGTTTAGTATCACTTAGACTATGCACGAACATAAACATATGTTCAAATATATTTTATGAGAGCTTCACACTACTATCAGGGAGACATTTTTGTATCTCTCTCTACACACTCCCACCCACACACCCCATATTTTCCTGTGTATAATGCACACCCAAGTTTTTATGCGCATTACACATGGGATTATTATACTCATGGTGTGTAATCATTATACCCATGTATAACACACAGCCTTATTTTTCCCTCAAAAAATTAGGCAAAATGTGCACATTATACACAGCAAAATATGGATATGGTAATAATATAGTAACATATACTATTAGCTTTATTTTATTAAATAATAATTAATATGAAATTTATTAAATTATTTTAAAATAAAAATGGAAAAATAAAATTCACAAAATAAAAATACAAACTTTTAAATTTTCTTACATCACAATAAATCAACCCCCACTTTGGAGACAGTGCTCTATTTTTTTTTGCCTGATTTTTTTTATATAGAATCTAATTAGAAAACTCTAATACTGAATCAGACCACGTACAAATCTCTGTGCCCATAATCAGCTTATTGAACTCTGCTAGAGTAAGAACCATAATGCAAATCTTGATTTTGATTGTAAATATATGTTCTCCATTTTAATTGAATGAGCAGTGCCACCTATTAATCTGCTTATGTTCTTCTAGTTAGGACTCTTGTCTTTCACAGTTAACAATTCAATGCTTTTCTACTTTCTAAACCAAAACCTTTCTATCTACTTGCTTTCTTTCTTACTAAATGACTTTATCTCACCTTTCAGTCTCACTAGATGACCTGTATACTTCACAGAGTACAGTATATAGAAACCATCAGATCAACTCTCTCAACTTTGCCACTTTACCCACAACCTGTCTGTACTCATTTCTTTTCTTTTTCTTAATTAGAAAAGACTCAGTTTGCCTAGGACAGTCTCAGTTTATTCATGTTGTTCCAGATTAACTCTTAATACTGCCTTTTTCCTTTATTAAAATATTAACTACACTGTACACTTTCCCCTGCCTACTTTTGTCTTAATATCAAAATAACATCAGTTTTTTTCTTCCTATCTGTTAATCATACCATCATTTCCTTGTATTTTCAAACTTCAACTCTCATCTTTTTTCTGCCATCAGTATTTATATTTTTTCCTTTAGTCAAAATTAAACCTCTCTACTCCATAGTTTTCTTGGCAACTTCTCTGTCTCAGCCCACATTTCTTGAAAAAGTTGAATATTTTTGCTGTTTTCACTGTCCTGCCACTACTTATTACCCATTGCAATTGGGTCTTTACTTCAAAACATTCCACTGAAACTGTTCCTTGATTTTCAACAGGATCAGCGCTGAGGGTGAAGGACTTAAAGATCTCCTTCAAGGAACGTATGGAAACTTTCAGGGAATTTATATAGTGCTTGAGCTGGGAATTCAAATACCTGAGCTCATCCTTTCCTTTCTCCACTTTGTGTAGGGGTAATAGAAAGAACCAGTCAACTCACTGTATATTAGTTTTCCCAAAATGTTTGAAAGTATATACACCATCCTCCAGATTCCAGTTTATCATAAATGGTTAATTAAGAGTATCCAATGGTAATATTTTGGCTATCTCTATTATTAGAGCATGCGATGGACTATAAGTGCTCTTCTTACTACTGAAAATGAGGCCATTAGAATCCTTAAATCTTACTGTATTACAGAGTCAATTACAGAAACCCCAGAACCAATTCAAAAAATTCATCCTTAAAATTCTGTTTTATAATCAGCCTCAGTAAGAAAAACTGTATTTGTCAGGGTTCCCAGAAACAGGGGGAATAGAATGCTTGTCTGTCTAGCTATCATCTATCTCTATCATTTATCTATCTAAAGATTTATTATAAGAAATTGGTCACACAATTATGGAGTCTAAGAAGTTCCAAGGTCAGCAATTGGCAAGCTAGAGACCCTTGAGTGACAATGGTGAAGTTCCAGTCTGAGTCTGAAGCCTGAGAAGAAGGGGAGGTGATGGTGTAAGTTCCAGTCTAAGTATGAACATGAGAACTCAGAGAGTCTATAGTGGAAGTTTCAGTCCAAGTTAGAGTCTAAAGGTAGAAAACTGAAGTCCCAGATTAAAGATAAACAGAGAGATTAAATTCTTCCTTACACAGTTTCTTTTAATTTTTATTTTTTAGTTTCTAATTCAGAGCTTTAATGGGTTGGATGAGGCCCACTTCCATTGGGAAGGGCAATCTGCTCTACTCAGTCTACAAATTCCATGTTAATTTTATCTGGAAACAAACATCCTCATAGACACAGTCAAAGTTTTTAACCAGTTATCATACCCTGTAGTCCAGTCAAGTTGACACATAAAATTAACCACCTCAACATTGAACTGTGTTAATGGATAACTTATACAATTCACATATATGATAAGAGAACCAGTATTCATTCCAATATACCTACCTTCACTAAATTTTTATGTCCATTTTGAGTTTTGTCTATACTTGCATGTGTGTTTCTTTTCCTTCCTAAATTGTATTTACCACTCAAATCCTATGCATGTGCTTATATTTATGTGTATTTGGTTATATTTATATGCATTCTTCACCTTATCTTCTTGATATATCACTGATTCTAGGCTGTGTGGCTAAGATGTGAAGAAGCTAAATGAATTTACATTATGAATAGCACAAAATAACAACAAATTAAAAGTTAATGATAGAAATTCCTGTATTTTAAAGTCCTCTACATGTTTATACCTCTAGAGAAACTTCCTGGTCATCTCTTTTAAAGATCTAGTCCCCTCTTCAATTCTCAAGCCCACTCTCAAAATCATCTTCAATGCCAAGAGGTTTTTTCTGTTTTCTTCTAGGAGTTTTATGGTTTTAGGTCTTTAAGTCTTTAATCTGTTTTGAGTTGGTTTTGTGTACTATGTAAAATCAGAGTCCAATTTCATTCTTTTGCATGTTGATATCCAGTTCTTCCAAAACCATTTATTAAAGGGAATGTCTTTTTCCATTGTGTATTCTTAGCATCCCTGTTAAAGTTGCCTGCCTGTATGTGCATGCATTTATTCTAGGATCTCTATTCTGTTCTATGGTTTATATGTCTGTTTTTATGCCCACTCCATCCTGTTCTGATTACTATACTTTTATAATTTATTTTGAAGTCATATATTGTTTTACTGATTTTTAGTTCTAACTCACTGAACTTCATTAAGATGACTGTTTGAATTCTTCAGTAATTTGTAGATCTCTACTTTTCTTTTTTAAACATCAATGTGAGAATCATTGATTGGTGGCCTCCTGCATGCTCCCAGCTGGGGACTTGGCCCCCAATCCAGGTATGTGCCCCAGCCAGGAATCAAATCAGTGACCTTTCACTTTGCAGGCTGACAGTCAGTCCACTGAGCCACACCACTAAGGGAAAGATCTCTATTTCTCTAGGGTCAATTACAAAAACTTTATTTTGTTTCTTCCATGGTATCGTGTTTCTATAATTCTTTGTGATTTGTGTGGCCTTGCATTGGTGTCTGCACATTTGAAGAAACAAACTACCTCCTCTAGTTTACAGACTCCCTTCAAGACCAGAGATTCTGGGAAGGCCATTTGGCATGGTGTGTGGGTGGGCCAGCTGTCAAGATCTAAGAGTTGGGCAGACCCAGTTCCAGTATCAGAGAGTGAATGGGCCTGCTGCTGGAGCAGGTCTGCCATCCAAGGTCATGGCTGGCTGTTGAGGGTTAATGCTTTTTTTCATTGCTCTTAGCTACCCCTACGTGATCTAGACCTGCTGATTCTCTCAGCGTTTTGGGTGAAGTGTCACAGAAGCAATTCTGTGAAAGGTTGGATAAGTCAGATGCTCATTTCATTTTCTGTTTTCCCTAGCAGAAGCTCGTGGTCTGAGGGATCTTTTTCAGGGCTATGCTGTACTGGCTTAGGAGAATGACACAGAAAAATCAGTGCTGCTTTTCTTATAATTTTATTTTCCCCCTATTTGTTTATTTATTATTTATTTTTTCTTTCTTTTTAAAAAGAAATTTATTGTATTTTTTCCATTACAATTTAATGCCCTTATAGTCTTCTTCACCCTGCAATCACCACAATGTTTGTATGTCCATGAGTCCTCTTCCTTTTTGCTCAGTCCCTCCAACCACTAACCTCCCCCACCAATACCTGTCATCCTGCTCTCTATCTAGGCATCTGTCACTATTTTCCTTGTTAGTTCAGTTTGTTCGTTAGATTCCACATGTGAGTGAAATCATATGGTATTTGTCTTTCTCTGACTGACTTTTTTCACTTAGCATAATGTTCTTCAGTCTATCCATGCTGTCACAAAGGGTAAAATTTTCTTTTTTCTTACGGCCAAACAGTATTCCATTGTGTAAAGTTCCCACAGTTGTTTTATCCACTTATCTACTGATAGATATTTAGGCTGCTTCCATATCTTGGCAATTGTTAACAACACTGAAATGAATATAGGGTGTTTCTGTTCTTTTGAGTTAGATTTTCAGGTTTCTTCAGATAAATTTCCAGAAGCGGGATCTCTGGATCAGAAGGCAGATCCATTTATAATTTGGGGGGTTTCTCCATATGGCTTTCCACAGTGACTACACTAGTCTGCATTCATCCCACCAGTACAAAGACTTCCCTTTTTTCAACATTCTCACTGACAATTGTTGTTTGTTGATTTGTTCATGATAGTCATTCTGACAGGTGTGAGCTGATATCTCATTGTGGTTCTAATTTGCATTTCTCTGATTATTAATGATGTTAAGCATCTTATCATATGTCTATTGGCCATCTGTTTGTCCTCTTTGGAGAACTGTCTATTCAGGTCCATTGCCCAGTTTTAATTGGATTGTTTATTTTTTTGGTGCTGGTTTGTAAGTTCTTTATAAAATTTGTATATTAACTCCTTATCAGATATATTGGTGAATATTTTCTCCCATTCCATGGGTCGTCTTTTTCTTTTGTTGATGGTCTCATTTGCAGTGGAAAACTTCTTAGTTTGATGTAGTAGCCCCATTTGTTTATTTTTTCATTTGCCTGGGGAGATATATCAGATAAAATACTGCTATGAGCAATGCCTGAGATTTTAATGCCTATGTTTTGTTCTAAAATTTTTATGGTTTTTGGATCTAATATTCAAGTATTTAATCCATTTTGAATTTATTCTTGTGTGTGGTGTTGAAGGTGGTTTTAGTTTCATTTTTCTGTACATATCTGTCCAATTTTCCCAACACCATTTTATTGAATAAACTATCTTTAGCCCATTGTATATGCTTGCTTCCTCTGTCAAATATTAATAGACTATAAAATTGTGGTTTCATTTCTGGGTTCTCTATTCTGTTCCATTGATCTATGTGTCTGTTTTTGTACCAGTACCATGCCGTTTTGATTACTACAACATTATAGTATAATTTGATATAAGGTAGTGTTATTTCTCCAACTTTGTACTTCTTTCTCAGGACTGCTGTTGCTATGTAGGACCATTTGTAGTTCCATATAAATTTTTGAAACATTTGTTCTAGTTCTGTGAAATATGTCATTGGAATCTTGATAGGAAATGAACTGAATTTATAGATTGCTTTGGGTAGTCTGGCCATTTTAATGATGTTATTTTTTTCTAACCATGAAGATGGTATGTGCTTCCAATTGTTTGTATCTTGTTCAATATCTTTCTTTGGTATCATAATTTTCCAAGTACAGGTCTTTTACATCCTTGGAGTTAGATTTACTCCTAGGTATTTTATTCTTTTTGAAATAATTGTGAATGAGATTATAAACTTAATTTCCCTCTCTGTTAGTTCATCAGTGGTGTATAAAAATGCAGCAGATTTCTGTATACTAATTTTGTATCTTGCTACTTTGCTGAATTCACTGATCAGTTCTAGTAGTTTCTTGGTGGAATCTTTGGGGTTGTCTATGTATCATGTCACCTGCAAATAAAGAGAGTTTTACTTCTTCCTTTCCAATTTGGAAACCTTTTATTTCTTCTTCCTGTCTGATTGTTACAGTTGGACTCCCAGTACTGTGCTGAATCAGAAAGGTAAAAGCAGACATCCCTTTCTTGTCTTGACCTTAAGGGGAACACTTGTGGTTTATGGCCATAGAGTATAATGCTGGAAGTGGGTTTGTCATATATGGTCCTTATTATGCTTAGGTATGTTCTCTGTATTCCCACTTTGCTGAGAGTTTTTATTGTAAATGGGTGCTGGATTTTAGCAAATGCTTTTCTTCATCTACTGATGTGATCATGTGCTTTTTATCCTTATTTTGCTTACTGATTTGTGGATGTTGTGCCAACATCGCATTCTCAGAAAATCCCACTGGATCATGGTAGATGATCTTTTGGATGTATTGCTATATTCAGTTTGCTAATATTTTGTTTAGCATTCTAGCATGTATGTTCATTAGTGATGTTGGCCTATAAATTTATTTTTTGTAGTGTTTTTATCTGGTTTTGGAATTGGAATAATGCTGGCCTCATGAAATGAGCTTGGGAGCTTTCCCTCCTCTTTAAGTTTCTGAATAGTTTGAGAAGGAGAATAGTTTCAGTTCTTTCTGGAATATTTTTAAAGTTCACCTGTGAAACCATCTGGTCCAGAGCTTTTGATTATTGGGAGGTTTATTTTATATATATGATTAATTATGCTATTACAGTTGTCACATTTTCCTCCCTTTATTCTCCTCTGCTCTTCACATTCCCTCCCACCTGCATTTCTCCCCACTCTTAGTTCATGTCCCTGGGTCATACATATAAGTTCTTTGGCTTCTACATTTCCTATACTATTCTTAACCTCCCCCTATCTATTTCCTACCTACCATTTATGTTACTTATTCCCTGTACCTTTTCCCACATTCCCTCTCCTCTTGCCGGTGGATAACCCTCCACTTGATCTCTATCTCTCTGATTCTGTTTTTGTTCTAGTTGCTTAGTTTCTGTTCTAGTTGTTTTGTTTTTTTTTCAGATTTGGTTGTTGATAGTTGTAAGTTTGTTGTCATTTTACTGTTCATATTTTTTATTTTCTTTTTCTTAGATAAGTCTCTTTAACATTTCATATAATAAGGGCTTGGTGATGATAAACTCCTTGTTACCATGTTATTTAGCTTCCATGTCTGCATGTATTTTTCAGTGTTATTCTTGTAATTGATTTCTACTTTCTTAGCATTGTGGTCAGAGAAGATGCTTGATATGACTTCAACTTTCTTAAATTTATTGAGATTTGTTTTGTGTCCTGATATGTGGTCTTTCCTAGAAAACTTTCCATGTGCACTTGAAAAGTATGTATATTCTCCTGCTTTGGATTGAAATGGTCTGAAGAAACCAATTAAATGCATTTGATCTAGTGTCTTTAAGGCCATTGTCTTTAAGGCCTTGTTTACTTTATGTCTGGAAGATCTATTCACTGAAGTCAATGAGATGTTAAAATTCCCTACTATTACTATGTTTCTGTTGATTCCTCCTTTTATGTCCTTCAAGATTTGCTTTACATATTTACATATGCTCCTGTGTTAGGTGCATAAATATTTACTAGGATCATATCCTTTTGTTAGATTGTCCCTTTATCATTATGTAATGTCCTTCTGTCTGTATTACTATATGACCTTGGTTTTAAAATCTATTTTGTTGGGTATTAGTATTTCTTTTTTTAAAAATCATTGTTCAAGTACAGTTTTCTACCTTTTACTCCCATTCCAGCCCACCCACCCATCCCTCCCCACTTCCTCCTATTACCATCCTCCCCCTAGTTTTTGTCCATATGTCCTTTAACTTTGTTCCTGTAAACCCTCCCCTTTTCCCCTAAAATTCTCCTGAAATTTTCTCCCCTCTCCCCTCTGAACACTGTCAGCCTGTTCTCTATTTCAGAGTCTTAGGTTATATTTTGCTTGTTTGTTGTTTTGTTGTTTAGGTTCCTGTTAAAGGTGAGATCATATGGTATTTGTCTTTCACTGCCTGGCTTATTTCACTCAGCATAATGCTTTCCAGTTCCATTCATGCTGTTGCAAAGGGTAGGAGCTCCTTCTTTCTTTCTGCTGCATAGAATTCCATTGTGTAAATGTACCATAGTTTTTTGATCCATTCATTTACTGATGGGCATCTAGGTTGCTTCCAGCACTTAGCTATTGTAAATTGTGCTGCTATGAACATGGGGGTGCAAAGGTTCTTTTGTGTTGGTGTTTTAGGATTCTTAGGATATAGTCCCAGCAGGGGAATTACTGGGTCAAAAGGCAGATCCATTTTTACTTTTCTGAGGAAGTTCCATACTGTTTTCCACAGTGGTTGTACCAGTCTGCAGTCCCACCAACAGTGCACTAGTGTCCCCTTTTCTCCACAGCCTCTCCAACACTTGTTGTTTGTTGCTTTGTTTATGATGGCCATTCTGACTGGTGTGAAATGGTATCCCACTGTGGTTTTAATTTGTATCTCTCTGATAGCTAGCTATATTGAATATTGTTTCATGTGTCTTTGGATCCACTGTATGTCCTCCTTGGAGAAGTGTCTGTTCAAGTCCTTTGCCCATTTTATAATTGGGTTGCTTGTCTTCTTAGAGTGGAGTTGTGTATGTTCTTTATATATTTTGGACATTAAGACCTTGTCTGAGGTATCATGGGCAAATATGTTTTCCCACACAGTTGGTTCTTTTATTATCTTAATACTGTTTTCTTTAGCTATGCAGAAGCTTTTGATTTTGATGAGGTCCCATTTGTTTATTGTTTCCTTTATGTCCCTTTCTCTAGGGGACATGTCAGTAAAAATGTTGCTGCATGAAATACCTGAGATTTTCCTATGTTCTCCTCTAGTACTTTATTGGTGTCACGGTTTATATTTAAGTCTTTTATCCACCTTGAATTTATTTTTGTATAAGGTGTAAGTTGGTGTTCTAGTTTCATTTTTTTTTTGCACGTAGCTGTCCAGTTCTCCCAACACCATTTGTTGAAGAGACTATTTCTGCCCCATTTTATGTTGCTGCCTTCTTTGTCAAATATTAATAGACCATAGAGACTTGGGTTTATTTCTGGGTTCTCTGTTCTTTTCCATTGGTCCATGTGCATGTTTTTACGCCAGTACCAGGCTATTTTGATTAGAGTGGCCTTGTAGTATAGTTTAGTGTCAGGTATTGTGATCCCTCCTACTTTACTCTTCTTTCCCCAAATTGCAGCAGCTATTCGGGGTCATTTATGGTTCCATATGAATTTTTGAAGTGTTTGTTCTATGTCTGTGAAATAAGCCATTGGTACTTTAATAGGTATTGCATTGAATGTGTAAATTGCTTTGGGTAGTATGGACATTTTGACGATATTAATTCTTCCAATTCATGAACACAGTATATGTTTCCACTTGTTTGTGTCTTCCTTGACTTCTTTTGTATTTCTGTGATATCCGTTGTAATCTCTCCTCTTTCATTTCTGATTGTGTTTATTTGGATCTTCTGTCTTTTTTTCTTGATGAGTCTGCTTAAAGGCTTGTCGATTTTGTTTATCTTTTCAAAGAACTAGCTCCTGGATTCATTGATCCTTAGAACTGTGCTTTTAGTCTCTATGACATTTAATTCTTCTCTGATCTGGCTTATTTCCTTCCTTCTCCTTGCTCTGGGCTGTCTTTGTTGTTGTTCCTCTAGTTCTAGTAGACATAGAGTTAGGTTGTTTGTTTGAAATATTTCTATCTTTTTCAGGTATGCCTATATCACTATGAACTTCCTTCTCAGGACTGCCTTCACTGTGTCCCTTAAGTCTTGGGTTGTTGTGAGTTCATTTTCATTTCTTTCCAGAAACCTTTTAATTTATTTCCTAATTTCATTCTTGACCCATTCATTGTTTAATAACAGGCTATTTAATCTCCATGATTTTGAGTGTTTTGGATCTTTTTCCTTGAGTTGGTTTCTAGTTTCAGTCCCTTGTGGTCAGAGAAAATGCTTGGTATGCTTTCGATTTTCTTGAAATTGTTGAGGCTTGTTTTGTGTCCTGTCATGTGGTCTATCTTTGAAAATGTGCCATGTACATTTGAAAAGAATGTGTATTTAGCTTCTTTGGGATGGAGGGCTCTCTCTCTATATATATCAGTTAAGTCCATTTCATCTAGGGTATTGTTTGATGCCACAATATCTTTGTTGATGTTTTGTTTGGAAGATCTGTTTATTTTTGACAGTGGGGTGTTAAAATCCCCCACTATAATTGTGTTGCTATCAATGTCTTTCTTGGAGTCCTCTAAGATTTTCTTTATGTATTTGGGTGCTCCTATGTTGGGTGCATATGTATTTCCAATATTTATGGCTTCTTGGTGGATTCTTCCCTTGATTATTATGTAGTGACCTTCTGGATCTCTCTTTATGGCTCTTTTTTTGAAGTGTATTTTGTCTGAAATGAGTATTTCTACCCCGTCTTTTTTTTCCTGTCCATTTGCTTGGAAAATTTGTTTCCAGCCCTTCACTTTCAGCCTGTGCAGGTCTTTTATCCTGAGTTGGGTCTCTTGTAGACAGCATATATGTGGGTCATGTTTTCTTATCCATTCAGCTATTTTGTGTCTTTTGATTGGAGCATTTAATCCATTTACATTTAAGCTTATTATGGATAGGTACTTATTCATTGCCATTTATGTACCTGTGTTCTTCCCTCTCTCTCTCTCTCCTCTTCCTTTGTTTCCTTAAAGCAGTCCTTTTAGCATCTCTTGCAGAGTTGTTTTGGTGAAGGTGTATTCTTTTAGATTTCTTTTGTCTGGGAAGCTTCTTATTTCACCTTCTATCTTGATTGAGAGCCTTGCTGGGTAATGTAGACTTGGTTGCAGAACTCTGGTTCTCATTACTTGGAATATTTCTTGCCATTCTCTTTTGGCTTGGAGTGTTTCCATTGAGAAGTCAACTGTTAGCCTTTTGGGGGTTCCCTTGTATGTTACTTCCTGTTTCTCCCTTGCTGCCTTTAAGATTCTCTCTTTGGTTTGAAATTTTGCCATTTTAATTATGATGTGTCTTCAGTGGGCCTCTTTGGGTTCCTCTTGATTGGGGCTCTGTGTTTCCTGGATTTTTGTGACTTTTTCTCTCAAAAATTAGGGAAGTTTTCCATCATTACCTTTTCAAGTAAGTTTTCTATCCCTTGTTCTTCTTCTTCTCCTTCTGGTATCCCTGTTATATGGATATTATTACATTTCATACTGTCTTGCATTTGTCTTAATCCCTCTTCATTCTTTCTGTGACTCATTTCTTTTCTTGCTCTTTCTTGTTGTTTTTTTCTACTTTGTCCTCCAATTCGCTGATCCGATCTTCTGCTTCATCAATCTTGCTTTTCATTCCTTCTACTGTGTTCTTCAGTTCAGAAATTATATTCTTCATTTCCTCTTGACCCTTGTTGATAGTTTCTATTTCCTTTTTCATATTGATATAGTTTGCAGTGAGTTCATTGTAGCTTTCCTGTAGTTTCTGGAAGCTCATTGTGAGCTCATTGAGCTTCCTGATAGTCATTGCTTTGAACTCAATATCTGATAGTTGAGTTGCCTCTATTTCATTTAGCATTCCTTCTGAGACTTCCTCCTTTCTCTTCATTTGAGGATTATTTCTTTGTCTTCTCATTTTTTGTGAGACTCTCCTTGTTAGCCTCTGTTTCTTAAATTGATCTGTTCTGGTTCCTTCAGTTTATGGTGTGAACTTCTGTGGTAGAATACCCGTGAGATTCAGTGGTGCTGTCTCTTTTGGGTATCCTGGTGCTCCCAGCTTCCCCCTACTCTATTTTGTGATTAGTTGGAGGAGTGAGGCAAAATTGTTTAAGACAGCAAGACAGTATTCTATGATATTTACAGTGGCAGCCAGTAGAGAAGAGATGGGAGATCCTTTGGCTGTGTATAGTGTTACCCATGATCTTCCACCCCACTAGCCACATTTTAGAAAGTATGGAAATAAGACTCTTATTGGGGAGCAAAGGATTGTTAACTGGATCTAGAAAGCTGTGAGGCTGTGAGAGATCAGATTCTGATGTAGGGTGGAAATAAAGAATAGTAAATAGGAGTAGTGTATAAAAGAATAGAGAGAACCCCTATAATAATAGAGTTCAGGAAATTGCGAAGTGGGCTGAGATTTGGGAGGGGTGTTGAGTAGTATTTACAATTGCATGAAATAGGTTTTATGTACAGTAATATTAAAGCAACAATCATGTGGCAGAATCTATGAGATCTAGATAACAAGAATACAGAGTATAGAACCTTGAGTGGTGTACTAATGGAACCCAAGTGAAGGACAGTAAATTATCAACACATTGTGAGTGAGATAAAAGGGGGAACATATCAAACAACAGTATAACCAGCCAAACAAAGAAGATTATACAGAACGAAAAACAATACCAAAATACTATTAAAATAAAAATGTCAGAAAAGAGAGAAAAAGATAATACAAATTTGCAGTAACTTGTAAGCTCAAAAAAAAAATCAGAAGATGGAATGCAGGAGAGATAAATTTGGAGTGGAAGGAATAGCACTAGGATGAAAGGAAGAGAAACAGAAGGAGTTGAGAGATATAAAAATAAAAAGAGTTAAAAAATAAAAAGTTACTTAAAAAATAAGATAAAATCAAACAACAACAGCAGCCAAAAACAAACAAACAAACAAAACAAAACAACAACAACAAAAAACTCTTGTTGGGTTGTAACTGGCCAAACCAGTTTTTCTGGTCTTGCTGGCTTCTGCAGGCTGAGGGGAGATTGGAATGCTTTTCACCCTTCCCAGTCAGAACTCAGTCAGTCTCTCAGGTACTGTCCCCAGGGCTAGCTACCCACTCTCCCCAGAACTGATCTGCTGCTTTGGGTTCAGGATATAAGCTCCAAGGGGTCACGCACTTCTCCAGCTTCACTGCCGCAGCAGACTCTACGTTCAAGGGAAGCACCCTCCTCTTCTCCAGGTTCATGGTGCACCTCTGGGGATTTCAAGGAGTCGCACACTTCACCAACTTCTCCACTGTGGGCTCCAGGAACCCTGTAAAGTGCCACCTTTTCCAGGTTCACAGTGTGAGAGTTGGGAATCCTGAGGGGCACGGGCTTGCCTGAGAGCACCACTGCAGGCTCCAGAAACCGGGGAATGCCTGTGCTCTTCCCTTATTCAGGGCTGTGGTGTATGGGTCTTCCACAAAACCACACACTCACTGGGTTGGGGGCGTGGGCACACGGCCAGGCCTCCCTTGGTCACTCAGGCTGGGGCACTTACTCTTCCCCAGGCTGTGTGTGGGTGCTCACAGCCCCTGTGAGAATGTTCCTCAGTCTCACTCCCCTCTCTGTGCCTTCAAGCAACAAGGCCTCCCCCGGTGTTGCTCAATCCTTGTTGTCCAGGGAGGGAGCAGTGAGTCCGCTCTCCCAGGTGCCCTGAGACAGACCCAGGAGCACCGGGCCTGGGGTCTGCAACCTCCCTGGTTCCTGTGCTGATCCCTGGGCTCTTATTATCCTGAAGCAGTCTCCTTACCGTCTGTTTTTTCAATGTCTGCTATAATTTTCGATGTCCTATTTTCATAAATGTTGTGTTATCAGTGGCTCCTTGCTCTGTTCCTCCTCAGATTAGTCAGATTCTCTCCCGTACACAGGGGAAGGGGATTATGATCCCTCCAACCATACCACCATCTTCCCCTATAGTTATCTCTTTTATAAAATGAAATAAAAAACAGCCACCTCAAAGTTGGAAATATCACAAGATGTAACAAGTAAACAAGTAAAAGGGGCTTTGGGAACATAAGTTAAGGGCCTTGAGACAGGAAGGTTCTCCTGGATTATCTGTGTGGATTCTCCTGGATTCTCCTGGATTATTTTATCAATGTAAGCTCGAGGGTCCAGAAACCGGGTATTAGTATTTCTACCCCAGTTTTTTTTTCCCATTTGCTCAAATATCTTTTTCCATCCTTTTACTTTTAGTCTGCGTGTATCTTTCAATCTGAGTGGGTCTTTTAGAGACACATATACATGGCTCTTGATTTTATACATTCAGCTACTCTGTGGCTTTTGGTTATATCATTTAAGTCACTTACATTTAAGGAGATTTTTGATTGATATATATATTTTATTTTTAAAATAATTTCTTCCCCTCCTCCTCCTCCCTCTTCTTCTTCTCCTTCTCCTCCTCCTCCTTCTTCTTTCTTCTTCTTCGTCTTCATCTTCTTTCTTCTTTTTCTCCTTCTCCTGCTCCTTCCCCTCTCCTTTCCCGTCCTCCTCCTGGCAAGCCCTTTAACATTTGTTGCAGTACTGCTTTGGTGTTAACAAGCCCTTTTAGGTTTTTCTTGTCTGGGATGCTCTTTATATCTCGTGCAATTTTAAATGATAGCCATGCTGGGTAAAGTAGCCTTGGTTGTAGGACCTTACTTTATATCACCTTGAATATTTTGTGCCACTCCCTTCTTGTTTGAAATGTTTCTGTTGAAAAAATCACATGACAATCTAATTGCAGCTCCCTTGTAGGTAAACACTTGCTTTTCTCTCGGGACTTTTATGATTTTATCCTTGTTTTTAAGCTTTGTCATTTTAATTGTGATGTGTCTTGGTGTAGGTCTCTTTGGTTCCATCTTGTTTGGGACTCTCTACACTTCCTGGACTTGTGTGTCTTTTTCTTTAACCAGACTAAGGAAGTTTTCAGTCATTTTTTCTTCAAATTGGTTCTTGATCCTTTGCTCACTCTCTCCTTCTTCTAGTATTCCCATTATGCTGATGTTGTTACACTTCATGTTGTCCCAAAATGCTTCTTAAATTCTCCTCATTCTTTTTAATTCTTTTTTCTTTTTGCTGCTGTGCTTGCTTGTTTTTTCTACCTTGTCTTCCCAAATGCTGATTTGATACTGTGTTTCATCTGACCTACTGTTTATTCTTTCCTATGTATTATTTATTTCAGATATTGCATTCTTTATTTCTGACTGTTCTGGTCCTTTTTTATTGCTTCTATGCATTTTTTCATGCTGTCCTTACAATCATTACTCTAAACTCTGTATCTGATAAATTGCTTGCTTCCCTTTCATTTATTTCTTCTTTTGGAGGTTTCTCCTGTTCTTTTATTTGGGATCTGTTTCATTGTCTTCATATTTTGGCTGCCTCTTTGTATTTATGTCTATTTTTTAGGTGGGTCTGCAAAAACTCTGGTGCAGGTCTATCTCATTGCTGCCTGTGACTGGCCCAGGGCAACCTGTTCAGAGTTTTTATTAATCCACAGCATATGGTTCCCTTTGCTGGTCCTTGGTATGTGCAGAAAGAACCAGGCTTTGTACTAAGACCAGCAAGTCTCATAGCTCCCAGAGATCTGTCTTAGTTGTTAAGCTTAATCACTGATATAGCCTCAAGTTACACTCAGCAAACCAGTGTAAGCTCCACAAGTTGGAACAGAGTAATTCCTGCAGGTGGGGTTGTTGCTTCTCCTCAAGCTGATGTCATTTGTAGGGGAATGCTGTTGCCTGAGAGAGATGGCTTCTACAGAATGGAGAATGACTCAGCACAGGGATCGTGATGGATGTTCCTTCAGTTTTCTCCACAGAGCCACCAGCCTCAGACTCTCCCCACATGTCTCTAGTTCATTCTGCCCTCCCTCTGCCAGAGCCCAGGGTAAGTGGCTGCAAATGAAATTTTGTGCATTGACCTTTTAAGAGGCTCTCTGCCTCTACAGCTATCTCTGCCTGGCAGACAGAACCCTACTGCTATTCAGAGATGGTTGTTACCTGGGTTCCTATCCCAGCTTGTGCTGTAGGCTGGGGAGCCCAGCTGCTGAAATATACCTTTGGAACTTCAGCTGTCACCCATGGGAGTCCAGCCAGACCTCTCGTGCCTTTTCTACACTTCCTACCAGTCACGTTGTGGTGAAGTGTTTTATTCTTTCTGTCCTTGGTTATAATGCTAGTATTCAATTGGTTATTCAGGATGACTTCTCTACAATTTAGTAGTAATTCCAGATTCATCCTGGGAGGAGGTTTGTGCAGGTTTCACTTACTCCTCGGCCATCCTGGATCTGTATTATACTTTTTAATGCATGTTTTCTCCTTTCTGTGCTCCTCCAATGCACTATAACATCACCTGGATTGGAAATTCTGTGAAGGCATTTTTGTCCATAGGTGGTTGTTAAATCGGTGTTTCCGTGAGTGACTGAGGGATAGAACTTCCTATTCATTATCTTGTTGACATCACTGTATGTGGTCAACTTAATATATATTAATCAGAGATTACTATTTGATCAACTAAAACATGGATAATTAATATCAGTTTAATTAGACTCCAGTTTCCTATTATAAGTAGAGCCATGATGAAGACTCATTTTATAAATTAAAAGCCATTTAAGCATAAGTAAAAATTTAATTGTTTGATATATATATATGTTTTTGCAATGTAGTATTAAAGTTATTTTAAACCTGAATTTCAAGCAACTCTACTCATTTTTAAATATTTGCTGTTTCTTTACATACTGCATTTTTTTGGGGGGGGATATCTACTCACATTCTTCTTTGAAGTGAAACATCTAAAACTTTGAACTTACCCAAGGGATGATGGGTTAATTAACAATATAGATTTACATTCCTTCTTGATTGTGTAAAATTTTTATTTTACCTGGCTTACATCAGGGGTAAGATGTTTATGTTCATTTATGTTAATTGTTGACCTTTTCTCTTGATTAACTAAGCTTGTATCCAATTACAGTTGGAGGTGTATTTTATGTTCACCTAACATAGATACTTAATCTAAAAACAGAAATTAATGTCTTGTGTAGGTAGCAGAAAACCAGGAACAAAAAGGAGAGATTTTTGACAAACATATCTTCCATGTGAAAGCTATTATTTTGGTATTCTAATTTACTGTAAAATAAAATTATGAGAATTTTGGGAAACGGAAAAATGAATAAAAGTTAACATTGATTAAGTGATACAGGAATATATTTTTTCTGTTGACACTATTTCAGAAGTCTCCTATTTTTCCTCTCTCCCCAGTTCTCCTCTGATTCCCCCTCTCTTCCCTCATCTTCTCCCAGGCGTTGTTGTCTGTGTCCATGGGCTATGCATATATGCATATGTGTTCTTTGGCTAATCTCTTCCAGTCTCCCAACCCACTCCACTCTGAGATCTGATTCATCTAATTACTGAATGTCCAATTCCAAAACTCTTTATCCAAATTGTGAAAATATAGAATTGTCAGAGTTTAGGAGAGAATCTTTTCAAAATAGTTAATACTATAAAGTTCACATTGTAAGCACTGTGTTTAGTTCTGGACTTCATCACTGAGAGAGTATATTCATATGGTGGAGCTTGTTTGGACAACAATGACATGGATTGCTGGGATCTTAAACCATGCCATGTAATTAATTGTTGGAGTGACTAGGGATATTCAACTTGGAGAAAAGTCAATCAGAAAAGAAACAAACTCAAAAGTAGTATGCAAATATTTAAAAGAATATTATATTAAGGATCAGTTAGGATTTTTATAAGGCTTTCACTGTGTAGGAGGTAGGTAAAAATGTAAGCCTATTCATTTCACTTTAATAAAAAATTTGTATTTAGAATCACCTTAAAAAAACAATGTTTCTTTTATAAGGATGCATTTCTTATCACTGGAAATGATCAAGGGACACTAAATTGTCACTGAGTTGTGAGATTAAAGAAGTAGATTAGGAGATTTAATAGATACTCAAAATAACACTGTAATTAAGTTAACACTATTAATACCATCTCTAAATTTGACTACTTCAGAATAAGTGGTATAAAATGATTATAGAAGCTAATTTAAAAAGGGATAAAACATTCAAAAACATGAAATATTCAGATAAATTTATCAAAATAAGCACTAGCCATATACACTGACAACTGCAAAATAATGCTGAAAGAAATGAAAGGGGACCTAAATAAATGGTGAGATATATGCCAACTTCATGAATCAGGAAATTCAATCTTATTAAGTTCTTACTTTTCTCCCAAGTGATTTATTGATTCAATGCAATCCAAATAAAAATGTCAATAGATATATTTTAGTAGAAATTGATAAGCTGACTTTAAAATATATATGAAAATACAGTTTATTGGGTTGGCCAAAAAGTTAATTTAGCTTTTTTCATTCTATAGCTCTAGAAGTGCTTAGTTGTCTTTAACTTCATTCAAACCAATTTTGTTAGATTGTGTTGTGACAACTGTCATATCACCGTGCATTTAAAAAAACACCAAACTGGTGAATTTTTGTGCAGCCATGTTAATATTGAAGATGGAAGAAGATATGCAACATTTTTGGCATATTATGCTTTGTTATTTCATGAAAGGTAAAAACACAATTGAAATGCAAAAAAACAAAGATGTGTCAAAAGTAGTTTGTGAAGTTTCTTGGCACTATTGACTTTTTGGCCAAATAATTCTTTTCTGTGGGGCTGTTTTATGCATTGGAAGATGTTCAGCAGCACCCCTGGCCTCTACCCACTAGAAGCCAATAGCAGGAGATGGCCAACAGACTGAAAATATCCAAATCAATAAAGTTATTGGTGAAAATGAAAAATGTGCCTTTTATTTTATAGAAAAACTAAATGGATTTTTTTGGCTAACCTAATAAAATGGTTAAAGCAGTTTTGTTTTATTTTGTTTAAAATAAGAACAAAGCTGGTAGACTTGAACTACCAATCACTTTAAAATTTTATATAGATTTATTTATATACAATAAATTCATATAGATGGATGTGGATATATAACATATATGTATATTTATATACAATATATTCATATAGAGAGATGTGGATATATAAAATATATATATATAAAGTATTACAGAAATAAAAACAAAATACAATGGGAAAATGGGCAAAATTAAAGTACTGGAACAGACATTTTACAAAAGAAGATATACAAATGGCAAGTAAGTATTGAAAGTAGGCTCAGTATCATTAATTATTAGGAAAATCCAAGTTCAAATCATAATGAAATAAAATTCCTTACCTAATATATTGTCTGAAATTAAAAGACATAACAACAAATGTGAACAAAGATGTGGAACAACTTGAATACATACATTACAGGTGAGAATGTAAAATGGTAGAGCCACTTTGCATAACTATTTGGCAGTTTCTGATAACTGTATATGTAAATCTATTTTATCCCCTAGTAATTTTACTTTTATCAAAGAGATGTAAAACATCTGTCCACAAAAAGACTTGTACAGGTATGTTCATAGTAGCTTTATTCATGAGTCAGGAACTGAAAAAAATACTTAGCAGGTGAATTAAGAAACATATTTTTATAAACTCATGCAATGGATGCTAGTAAACAATAAAAAGAAACAAACAACTAATATAATCAATAACATGGGTGGATGTAAAAATATGCTGCAGGAAATTGCCAGATACAAATACAGTTATACTGTATGAATTTATTTATATAAAATGATAAAGAATAAAAATAAGTTTTAGCAACAGAAAGCAAACCCATAATTTCCACGGGCTAGGATGGTTTGCAATGTATGCAAAGAGGCATTTAGGAAACTTTTTGGGTGAAAAAAATGCTTTATGTCTGAATTTCTAGGGTGTTTATACAGGTGTATATATTATCCAAATTCATTACTTGTATGCTCATAAGAATGTGTTCTATTTTCGTAAATTATACCTAAAAGTTTATTTTTAAAAATAGTGAAAAAATGTACATAGTGAAATTATCATAATATAAAAAGCTAGTTATTATAGGAACATTTTAAGAGCAATTATTTTAAGAATAAACACAATAAAAACATTGTCCAAAAGACTATTGAAGGACCTAAAGTCCCTAAAAAAAAGAAGATACTCAAAGAATGAAAAAAGTAAAAAAAGAAGGTTGAAAAAGAAAGACAGAAATATTTATACTAATTGATACTTTTTCATGTAAGTGATGATTAAATATGCTATGTAGATATAAAATATGATTATAAGCACAAATAATGATATTCTGCTAGTTTTTAGGAAATGGTGTTTTTCTAAGTAAGGTAATTTAACACAAGCTTGAAAGTACATTCTCCTGCTTCATCATTCCAGACTGTCTTTTCAACAAGATATATGGCATTAATTATGGGATGGTAATGTGAAAGGCACAAGTTTATTTCATATGAAAGAAATTGCATAAAATATTTTTATGACTATCATCATAATGATAACATCTCCAAGATACTTGTCCAGCCTGGAAAAGTTATTCAATTTTTTCAATTGGTGAAATTGTGTGAGACCAGAATGGGAGAGAAACAAAGGGAGTTGTTAATGGCAACATTAGCAGACAGAAGGCACAATCAACAGGTGGCCTCTTCAGTTAGATAATTAAAAATATGATCCAACCAATAGACAATACAAACTAATAACACCTGAAGAAAATGGAGGAAATACATGACCAAATGGAACCTAGAAGAACAAAGAAACTGATCATGCACCAAAAAAGAAAATGTTTTATAAACCCACCCTTTAGCCAAGCTTGCCTTTTTAAACTCATGGACTTTTTGTAAAAGTTCAAACTTCCATGTATGTATCCTTTTAGGTATAATGCCACTCTGGATAGTACAGATAGAAGAGTGCAAGGATGTCACTTGTTAATTCATTTCCTAGCAACACTGCAGGGATGGCATAGCCATGGGTGCTAGGTTAAATTCATGTTCAGTGTCCTATATAATTCAGAAGCCTTTGCAAACTAGACAGGACTTGAAAGTCCTAAATAATTTTACTCCAATTTCCTACGCTCTTGCAAATGTAAAACTCCAGATAAAATTCAAATGGTATGAATTATACCTAACATAAACAAAACACCATCTCTTATGCAAAGTCATATAACAGCCCCTAAAGAAACCCTGCCAGTCATGCTCTGGCTTGGGTGGCTCAGTGGATTGATTACCGGACTGTGAACCAAAGGGTCACTAGTTCCTTTCCCAGTCAGGGCACATGCCTGGTTGTGGACCAAGTCCCCAGTGAGGTGCACCTGAGGAGCAACCACATATTGATGCTTCTCTCCTCTTTCTCCCTCCCTTCTCCTCTAAAAATAAAAAATCTTAAAAAAAAAAGAACAGAAGAAATTCTGCCAGTCTATGGTTGCTCGTGTGTTTTCACTTAAGAAAAGCCAATGAAGGAGGAAGACATTTTGACAAGTGCCTGTGTGACTATATTTTATTAGCACCTTCTTTCAGTTTGATGCTACAGGAATAGCACAGTTCATGTCCTTATGATTTGGGAATGTAAATAAATATTCCACACTTATGCCCACGTCACTATGACAAGGGCTTGGGGAATTAGTTGAAGTTTTAAAAAGATCTATAAATAGTTGGATAAAACACACATTCATCATACTACCAAAAGGGGAAAACATTTCTATTTGTCACTCAGACCTTGAAATCTACTTAGGCTTTATTTTGATCTACAGTATTTGATTTTTATGCTTTATATCAAGTAAATGGTTTTCAGGTATCACTGTATTTTGTACTCCTCAGTTAGAAGACATCTTACTAAATCAGAACATCTAGAATAATGTTTTGAAATCTTCACTCCTATGTGTAGTTTGTTGGTCAGATATTCCATGTTGAACATATGTGGGTTAGTGGTTCATTAACTGGTTTCTTTACTAGACTTTTACATGGTTTGGAATATAATCTTTTGATTAATTTTTAGTAAGGGGCATGTGTTGTGTATTGGAAACACTTGGGCTCAGGCATCAACTAAAAGTGGCTACAAACACCAAGTCGTCTTTTTACTATTATGTAAATGTGGGTAAGGCACCTCACATTCTGAGGTTAAGTTACCTTATTTTGAAAGATGCTTCATCATTTTTAAAGCATTGTTGAAACACAACATTATGAAGTAGATGAACATAAAAAGGCAGTTGATAAATTTGTATGCCATTTCTTTCTCTTTCCATGTGCTCAGTCTACTGTTCACCAAACACTACTCAGTACTTATTTGTTGATAAGATCAGAACATTTCAGATAAGCATCACATTGGTAGTGGGGTTCCTCCTGCTGCCTGTTTCCACTCTTCTCTTTGATCAATTACCCTGTTATTATCTCTATCATTATGTTTCCAACTGGGACATATTTATTGATTTTTACATCAAGAAAATATTGTAAACAACTATTCTCTGATTTTCATTGACAGTTCCTTAGCTTGTTTTCAAAATTTTGTATCCCTTTTCTCTAAAAAAAAGATAAAATCTGGAAGAAACATTTTAAGCACCAAAAATTATTGAATGAGAAACTCATCTTCCTTCACCATTATTTTGCTAGGACCTTTCTTTACTCCAGGCTTCAAGCAACAAAAAGGGGTGAAACTAGTAGAGAAAATGAGAATACCCAAACACAATTTCAAGCAGTGAAATTGATCTGTTTAACCCACAAGGATAAGATATTAGCTTCTTAGAAAAGAGAAAGGAGGCATCTTACTATGTCAGTTATGAAGAACAGAAGTCACTAAAGAGCTAAAGAACTACAGGAGTGTAATTATGAGGAAGCACAAAATCCCTGGATCAATAATCAGCCTTAATAAAAGGGAATCTGTGAAAGAAGAAAAAGAAAATTGAATGACACATGAATACCATAGTCCTAATATTTAACTTCAACAAAGAAAAAGACAATATATCACAAAGTATACACACACACACATCGAGTTAAATAGAGGAAAACAGAAAAAGAAAATGTTTAAAGCAAACCACATGAGGTATCCATAAATGTCTAAGAAAATTGATCTGATATAGACTATTCCATAATCCATCAGCAAATGATTTTATCCTATTGGAATTCTTCCTTGATTGAAATGTACAACCTTAGTGAATGAAATGTTTTCTTTTAGAACTCTGTTGATTGGTAACAGGATTCATCTTCTTACAGTCATCAACCATTTATTCAGAAGCACAGAAATCTTGGTTTCCATTGTCACACACACACACACACACACACACACACACGGATTAACTTTATACATATGACATTTAGAGGCTCTAGGAAGGAACAGCATGTGGTAAGGGATTCCTGAATATTTAAAGACAAATATTGAGCTATTGTCACTATGCGATTATATACTTTGAGCACAAAAGCAATTAGTAACCTTGATGTTATCTCAAAAGACAATTATTCCCAAACCAGGTAGAAATAAAGCCCCAGTTTTATTTCTTCAAAAACAGCTACCCTAATTCAAGATCTTGTCTAGCACCAAATGATGGGTTGATATAGATGTGTTAGCAAAATAAAGAAAAAATACAAAATAAGAAGCAAATACTTTCAGAAAAGTTAATTGAATTATTACTAATGAGTAGGCCCATTAGATTATTGATGAGAGTTTTTTGATACAAACATTATCTAAGAGGTACACTAATATAGAAAAATAGCTGTGTGAGATAATCACAGGCTTAATCAACTACCTTTTAAACATTCCTTTTCAATTTTAACCCTTAAAAAGGGGTGAGGATAATATAATTTAAATTTTGCATATTTCAAATGCTGATGGAAGGATCAATCATACTGTTTTTGCTTTTATCCCTGTTAACAGAGAGGGAAAGAAAAGATTTTTAGTATTTTAATATTAGTAATCATGATAGTAAAAAATTACTCCTAAAAAGAAAAATATTAAGGTGGAAAACTATAAGAAAATAAGATGTCATTAAGTTGGAACTCTTACTAAAGAAGACAGCTAGTATAAGGTCTTTCTCAGGCAGGTGCAGAGAGATAAATATGGCAGATGTAAATGTACCTGACTTTCATAGAAAAGTATATTTTATGATCCAAAAATGAAGATTGACTAAAATATCTTAATCAGTCTTCTCTTTAAGGCATCTATCAATTTTAAAAAGTCAGACTGAGGCATAGAATAAAACAGGCTCAACATTATAATGAAAAGTACATAAAAATCCCTCTTTTTTTTCAAGATGCAACACTGATATGAAGATCTTTGATATTTTCTTAAAAACAGAATTATATGTGCCAGCTTCCTAGTAGTGTAACACTGTCCCTGAAGCCCGAGGAAAATTAGAACAACATTAAGAGGGAAGAAACACATTCACCAAGAGCAACAGCAATTGTGCTTCACTGAAGCTCATAATGTTCAGCATGAATGGGCTTTAGAAGCTGTTTTACCCAACTTTTCAAAGCACACTTTCTAATAACTAAAATGTCCATTATTTGAAAATTAAAAAGGTACTAATGATACCTTAGACAAGGGTTTGGTCTCCAAAATATATAAAGAACTTACACAACTCCACCCCAGGAATACAAACAACCCAATTAATAAATGGGCAAAAGACTTGAACAGACACTTCTCCAAGGAGGACATTCAGAGGACCCAGAGACATATGAAAGGATGCTCAGAATCACTAGCCATCAGAGAGATGCAAATTAAAACCACAATGAGATACCACTTTATATTGGTCAGAATGGACATCATAAACTAATCAATACACAACAAGTGCTGGACAGGTTGTGGAGAAAAGGGAACCCTAGTGCACTGTTGGTGGGAATGCAGACTAGTGCAGCCACTATGGAAAACAGTATGGAATTTCCTCAGAAAACTAAAAATGGAACTGCCCTTTGACCCCACAATTTCACTGCTGGGATTATATTCCAAGAATCCTGAGACACCAATTCAAAAGAATCAATGCACCCCAATGTTCATAGCAGCACAATTTACAATACACAAGTGCTATAAGAAGCCTATGTGTTCATCAGTAAATGAGTGGATCAAAAAAATATGGTACATTTATACAATGGAATACTACTCAGCAGAAAGAAAGAAGGAGCTCCTAACCTTTGTACCACCATGAATGGATCTGGAGCACATTATGTTAAGTGAAAACCAGGTGGTAAAAGACAAATACCATATGATCTCACCTATAAGTGGAGCCTAATCAACAAAACACAAGTGAGCAAAATAAAACCAGAGACAATGGAATAAACAACAAACTGACAGTAACCAGAGGAGATGGGGGAGAGGGATAATGGGAAAAAATAAGGGAAGTGTCATCAAAGAGCTTATAAAAAGCACACATGGACAAAGCTAAAGGGGGTAGTTTCAAGGATGGGAAAGTGGGTTGGAAGGAAGTGATGGGAAGAAAATAAAGATGATTGTACTTGAACAACAATAAAAAAAGTAAAAAAAATAGTAAATTAAAATTTACAACAAGTGGAAGGAAGACATAAGAGTGAAAATGAGAGCAGAACCCAAAAACATTTAAATCAAACAAACAAAACCCCACAAATCAGTGAAACTAGATGAAAATCAATAAAAATAGTAAATTTTTAGTCATACCAGTAAAAAAAAAATGGGAAACACAAATTTCCAATATTAAGAATAAAATAAGGGATATCACTAGAAATCTAACAGAATATAAAAGCATGATTGATAAGGGAATGTTATCAGTAAACAAGCCAATGAATTTGATAATATAGATGACAATAAAATTCTTTGAAAGAATTAACTGATAAAATTTATTAGAGAAGAAATAATCTGATTAATATTCATATATTTTTTGAAGAAATTGAATTAAAAATAAATAATGTTACACAAAGATTATAACTCAGGCCCTGATTGCGTTACATGTGAATTCAACAACATATTCAAGGAAGAAACATGACAATTTTTTCATTAATGTTATTAATTAGTAAAAAAAGATGAAATAATTTCCAACTCATGTATTGAGTTTAGCATTATCCTGAAACAAAAGGCAGGTAAACATTACATGAAAAAGAAGAAAAACTACAGACCAATATCTGTAGGTCATTAATAGAAAAAATAACAATTTGTCCGCATTATACTAGTGGTCCTAATTCACTGAAATAAGGCAAGAAAAAACTACCAAAATCATAAAAACTTGAAAGTAAAAGGTAAAAATCTTTTTATTTGTAGACAATATATTTCTACACAGAAAAATTCCCAAGAAAGCTACAAAGGCCATAGTGTATATGGTTGATATAAAAAAATCAATAATTTTATATATTTGCATTGAGAACTTATGAATTAAAATTTTAGATAAAAAATGTTCTCTAAATTTCACCTCAAAGAAGTCTTCCTTGGTCACCATATCTAAAGTAATCCTCCCTTTCTCTTATCAGTCTACCACAGCCTCCTACTTTATTTTTAAAATATTCAGAATCTGTAGTAAGACACAAACACAGGTCTGTGATGTATATTATCTGCCTCCTCCACTAAGTATAAATTCATTTGGAGCTGAGTTGGAATTTTTTTTCACAGCTATGTCCTAGCATCTGGAATATAATGCATGTTTCAAACTCAATAAATCCTCATTAAATTAATAAATGATGATATTTATCTACCTTTGAAATTTTCTTCTCAAGTTATTTACTTAAGCATTTTGGTTTTCTTTTTTGAATAGAAGCTGTTGAAAATAATAACCAGTTATGTCTTCTTAACTGTTGTAATGCCAGATTTCAAAGTCTGTAGCTCAAAGGCAACAATAGAACTTATGAATCTATGTTGAAAATTACATAATGAATCTCACCCTTAAAAGTGTTCTAGGTCCCCAAAAATAATTAAGTGGAATTTTGAAAATCTTTATGAATCTGTAGTACTCTTCTTCATATAGTCATGTAACTTCATAAATATTTCTTCTTGCTGTAGAATCATAATCAGAATCAGAATCAGAAAAATGTGACTTGAATCATAAGACTTGTTAATAGTTGACATTTGTATCAGGGAATATTGTAGTGTATTAACTAAATTGGCTGATTCAAGTTACATTTGTTTCTAATTTTCTCAGAAATTAAAAATAAAATGACACTTAAAACTAAAATATCTTGTACTTCATTTTAGGTTATGAGTGATTGATCTGAGGTGAGTATTAAATTATTTTCCCTCCAATTTCTCCATCATTTTCTAAAATGAAATAATACAGAGAAATTTAAGTGAAATAAGACAAAAAATTCACAGGTTAAGTGATGAACATTTGAGTGGTGCATAAGTGGTCATAAACAAGTGTTTGGCAAACATTTTGTGATCAATGAAGAAGAGTAAATGAAGATACCTCAGGAGACAAGATAAATAATAAGCCATTACTTTCTTAGACCTCATGAGTATCCTATAAATAAGCTACAAGGGACTCAGGTGATGCTGTCTGTACTTTGTAACATTGAAGTTCAAGAAAGATGAAAGTAAGAAACAGCAATATTGACAACTTTGGATACATAAATATGCTCAAAGGCAAAGAAAAATAATTACAATTTAGGACATGGGAAAGTGACTTTTTCTGAGACATCTTTCTTACACAGAAAATGATTTCTTGAGAAGAATATTTTTCTACTGAAGTCCATAATCCTGGAAAGAATCATCACTGGGTTTGTTAACAACAGCCCATGAACAAAAGAGGAAGTTCATATAGAACTTTGACCTACAACTCATTAAAGGTGCTGAAATTCTATGACTATATTAGCTACTTCAGTATCTTTTCTTTTATTATCATGTCTTGTATTGTTCTTAAAGTAGAGTTGTCTCCATTTTTCTGCCACCACCACCATCACCCCATCCCTCCCTGCCTCCCACCCTCAAACTTACCCCCTTTGGCTTTGTCCTTGTGTCCTTGGTCAGGTTTATTCCTAGATACTTTATTTTTCTTGTTGCTATAGAAAATGGGATTTTTCTCCTGATTTCTGTTCCTGATATTTTGATGTTTGTGTATAAAAATGCCTTCAATTTTTGAATATTGACTGTTTCCTGTTGTTTTGCCAAAATCACGTATTAGGTCAAGTAGTTTTTTGATGGCGTCTATAGGGTTTCCAAGTACATTATCATGTCGTCTGCAAACAATGGCAGTTTTACCTACTTTGCAATTTGGATGCTTTTTATTTCTTTGTTTTGTCTGATCACTGTGGCTAGGACTTCCACTACTATGTTGAATAGAAATGGTGAAAAAGGAAATCCTTGTCTTATTCCTGATCTTAGTGGAAAACTTTTGTTTTTGTTTTTTGAGTATGATGTTGGCTGTAGGTTTCTTGTATATGGCCTTTATTATGTAGAGGTATGTTCCTCTACTCCCACTTTGCTGAGTGGGTGCTATACCTTAGCAAATGCTTTTTCTACATTTATTGATGTAATCTGTGATTTTTAATTTCCTTTTGTTTATGCGATGTATTACATTTATTGATTTGTGAATATTGTACCATTCTTGCATCCCTGGGATGAATCCCAATTGATCACAGTGTATGATCTTTTTTAATGTATTACCGGATGTGTTTTCCAGTACTTTGTTGAGGATTTTAGCATCTATGTTCATCAGTGATATTGGCCTGTAGTTTTCTTTGTTATGTTTTTGTCTGGTTTGGGGGTTAGGATGATTCTGGCCTCATAAAAAGAGTTTGGGAGTCTTCCCTCTTCTTGGATTTTTTAAAATATTCTGAGAAGTATAGGGGTTAGCTCTCACTTAAATGTTTGTAAAATTCTCCTGTGAAACCATCCAGTCCAGGGATTTTGTGTGCCTGGACTTTTTCAATTACTGCTTCAATTTAGACAGCTGTTATAGTTCTGTTTAGGCTTTCTGCTTCTTCTTCATTTAGTTTTGGAAGATTATATTTTTCTAGAAATTTATCAATTTCATACAGGTTTTCAAATTTCTTGACATATAGTTGTTCGTAATAATTTCTTACAGTTATTTGTATTTCTGTGGTTATTGGTTGTAACCTCTTTTCTTTCATTTCTGATTGTGTTTATTTGGGTCCTCTCTCTTTTCTTCTTGATGAGCCTGCTTAAATGCTTGTCAATTTTGTTTATCTTTTCAAAGAACAAACTCCTGGATTTGTTGATCCTTAGAATTGTGCTTTTAGTCTCTATGTTGTTTAATTCTGCTCTGATCTTGATTATTTCCTTCCTTCTACTTGTTCTAGGTTGTCTTCATTGTTATTCCTCAACTTCTTGTAGATGTAGGGTTAGGTTGTTTATTCGAAATGTTTCTGTCTATTTTTAGGTAGGCCTGCATTGCTATGAACTTCCCTTTAAGGACTGCCTTTGCTGTGTCCCATAAGTTTTGGACTATTATGTGTTCATTTTCATTTGTTTCCAGAAATTTTTTGATTTCTTCCTTGATGTCATTCTTAACCCATTCATTGTTTAATAGCATGCTATTCAATTTCCATGAATTTGAGTGTTTTTGAGTTTTTTTTTTCTTGAGGTTGGTTTCTAGTTTCAGTTCTTTTTGGTAAGAGAAAATGCTTGATATAATTTCAATTTTCTTGACCTTGTTGAGGTTTGTTTTGTGTCCTATCATATGGTCCATCTCTGAAAATGTTCCATGTGCTTTTGAAAAGAATGTGTATTTTGCTCCTTTGGGATGAAAGTCTATATATATATATATATCAGTTAAGTTTATTTGATCTAGGGCATTGTTCAATGCCACAATATCTTGGTTGCTATTTTGTTTGGAAGATCTATCCTTTTTTGACAGTGGGATATTAATATCCCCTACTATAATGGTGTCTGTCAATATGTTTCTTGAAGTTCTGAGATTTTCTTAAGTATTTGGGTGCCCCTATGTTGAGTGCATAAATATTTATAATGTTTATGTCTTCTTGATGGAATTTTCCCTTCCTTGACTATTATGAGGTGATTTTCTGGGTCTCTTTTTATGGCCCTTTTTTTTAACTCTATTTTGTCTGATATGAGTATCAGTACCCCATTTTTTTCCTATCCATTTGCTTGGAATATTTGTTTCCAGATCTTCACTTTCAGTCTGTGTAGGTCTTTTGTTTTTAGGTGGGACTCTTGTAGGCAGCATATGTGCGGGTCATCTTTTCTTATCCATTCAGCTACCCTATGTCTTTTGATTGGGGCATTTAGGTCATTTATATTTAAGGTTATTATTAATATGTACTTATCATTGCCATTTTACTTCCTTCATATAGGTGTTCCTCTCTCTCTCACTCTTTTCCTTCCTTTTCTTAAAGCAAACCCTTTAGCATCTCTTGCAGTGCTGGCTTGGTGGAGAAGGCTATTCTTTTAGCCTTCTTTTGTCTAGGAAACTCCTTATTTGGCCTCCCATTTTAATTGAGAGCCTTGCTGAGTAGTCTTGGTTGCAGGTCTTTGGTTTCTATTACTTGGAATATTTCTTGCCATTTCCTTCTGGCTTTGAGCAGTTCCATTGAGAAGTCACCTTCTAGTCTTATCAGGTCTCCCTTGTGTGTTACTTCCTATGTCTCCCTTACTGTCTTTAAGATTCCCTCTCTGTCTTGGAATTTTGCCATTTTAATTAAGATGTATATTGGAGTGGGCCTCTTTGGGTTCTTCTTGATTAGGACCCTCTTTGCTTCCTGCATTTGTGTGCCTTTTTCTCTCATCAGATTAGCAAATTTTCCATCATTACTTTTTCAAACAGATTTTCTATTTCTTGTTCCTCTTCTTTTACTTCTGGTATCCCTATTATATGGGTATTATTCTGTTTCATGTTGTCCTGTATTTCCTTTAACCCTTCTTCATTTTTTTCAGTCTTTTTTCCTTTTCTTGCTCTTTTTGGGAGTTTTTTCCTACATTGTCTGCCAGCTCACTGGCAGGATTTGATCCTCTGCTTCATCTAGACTGCTTCTGATTCCTTCTACTGTGTTCTTCAGTTCATAAATTGTATCCTGCATTTCCTCTTGGCCTTTGTTGATTGTTTCTATGTCCTATTTTTTTCTGATATAGTTTGCAGTAAGTTCCTCATAGTTTCCTTGTAGTTTTTGGTAGTTTTCACTGAACTCTTTGAGCTTCCTTTTAACACTTGTTTTGAACTCAATATCTGGGAATTGACTTATCTCTATTTCATTTAGCTTTCTTTCTGAGGATTCCTCCTTTCCTTTCAATTGGAGTTTTTTTTTTTTTTTCATCTTCTCATTGTTTCTGAGACTCTTCTTGTTTGCTTCTGCTTCTTAAGTTGATCTGTTTTGGCTTCCTGACTTTGTGGTATGAACTTCTATGGTAGGAGGCCTGTGAGATTCAGTGGTGCAGTCTCCTTGATTACCTGAACATGATGCTATTGAGATACCCTTTATGCCATTTATGCTGGTTCTCTAGATGTAATTGGGTTTTGATTATTTTGGGGTCTTTCTTTGGTGCAGTCCTTACCTCTCGCTGGCTGACTGAGTTGAGGTTCACTTCTCCCACCATGTCTTGTGTGCTGATGTGCTGGTGCTGCCATGCAGGTGCTGCCAGAACAAAACCACAGAACCCAGGGAACAGACCCACAACTGCAAAAATATCCCCCCTACCCACCACAATCCACCTATCAACAGCAAATGAACCAATATTAATAAGGATATAAAGAGTTTAAGACTATTATAAGAAAGGAGAGCAGATATGAGATGACCTACTAAAAGAGAAATGATTTTGAGAAGGTAGAGAGGGGAGTACTAAAAAGAATTGGGAGATGGAGCAATGGAAAGAGAGAAGATAAAATTTACACCATGAATAAAGAAGGGAATGAAGAATGTAGAATGGAGTATGAGAAAGGAAGCATATAATATTAGGTTTAAACAGAAATTAAAATAATGTAAAATAAAATACAGTGAGGGAGAGAAAGAAAAAGGAAGGTAAAGCAGTAAATAATTAATAAAATATAGGATCCATATTGGAAATATCCACCACAGTACTATCAAAAACAAACTACCTAAAATTAATATAGGTGGTATGAGAATAAGAAAGAAAAAAGAAACAAGAAAAAGTCTAAGAGATATTTAGAGGAATGAGTTAAGAAGGAAAAAAGAACTAAGGAAAAGTCTAAGATATGTTTAGAGGATTGGAAGTGATTTTGAAGTGATAGAGAGGGAATACTAAGAATTAGGAACAGAAAACAGGCTAAAATAGGGAAAATTAAAATTTGGGATGTTGAGGAAACAAGAAAAGGAAAAAAAGAGAATAAAGAAAAATAAAGGGGTTGGATGAAAGAGAAATAGAAGAAAGACAAAAAGGAAAAAAAATAAGCTAAGACAGTAAAATTAAAATTGGAGATGAAAAAAGAGTAGGAGAGAGAACTAGTAAAATTTGATATTTGAAATACAGAATTAGTGATGTTGTAGAGATAAAATTGAAAAAACAATTCAACAACTACCCTACCCACAACTAACTAGTAAAGGTTGTTAAAGGTGGAGAGAGAACGCAGGTATTTTAAGAGCAGGAAAAATGGATGTGAGATGACTCTTGACAAGAAAATTGGTTTTGTGTGTCTGGACGGGGGAGAAATAGTAAGAGTGTGGAATGGAAACAAGATGTAGCAAGAGCGAAAACAAAATTTGAAATGAAAAGAATGTGAGGAAAGAGGAAGATAAAATGGGCTAAGAGGAGGGAGGGACAAAATATGTGAACTGAAATACACTACAATATAAAATCTAGTGGTTTAATATGTACAAACTTGTTGGACAAAAAATTAATGTTAGAAATCTATGCAGGAAAGAAAATTTCACAGATCATGGAGAAGACCACAGTGGATTTTGTCTCAGTAGCCCTTGTGTTTACCACTAGTTTTTCTTTCTGGATCTGGCTCTGATGTCAGATGTTGACCCTGTCTGACCTTAGGCAGCCTATTTGATACTTCCAGGGATATGCTGTCCCTGGTTGTCTCTTTCAGTTGTTAATGTGGTCAGTCGGAACTCAGCAGTCAGGTTTAAGCACTATAGGGCGGGGCCAAATCCCTCCTGGGGTGCAGGCTATTGTGTCCCTTCAGACTGCTGCTGGGAGAGGAATCATCTGCCTGACCAGGCTGGCTCAGCACTCTCAGTAGGATTCTGGCTGCTACTTTCTCAGTTCTCTCCCCAAGGCCTCCATCCCCAGTCTCTCCTCAAGGCTCTCTAGTCCACTCTGCCCCCATTTGCCAGGGATCTACTTTTTGTGGCTACCTCCTTTGGTTGTTAATCTAGTACTCTGCACTCAGCAGAGTGGCTTAAGCACCATAGGACTAGGGCAGAGACCCTCCAGGGGTCAGAGCTATTGTTTCCCCTCAGGCTGCTGCTGCTCAGAGGAGACCAGTCTGGGTAATGACTCAGCACTGGGATCCTGGTGTTTGCTATCTCAATTCTATCCCCAAAGCTTCAGTTATTAGTCTCTCCTCAGGCATCACCAGCCCACTCTGCCCTTGCCTTTGCCAGATCCCAGGACTGCAAATGAAAATATGTGTGTTGGCCCTTTAAATGGCTCTTGTGTCTCTAGCCGTCTGTCTCTGCATCCCTGCTGCTTTTCACTCCTGGTTGTTATCTGTGTACTTTTGGGGCTCTGGTGCTCTGGGCTGGGGATCTTAACTTAGGGTTTAGGCCTCATTCTTCTCAAGGGGATCCAATTGGCTGCTTAATTATCCCTCCTGCACTGCCACCTGTGGGCACCAAGCCAGCCCTCTCGATTCTCCATAGCACTCCTTACCAGATAAGTTGTGCCAAAGCTGATTCTTTTCTGTCACAATAAATGTAATGTTCAACTCACATCAAGCATTTTATTTGAACCACAAGGCTATGAAACTAGAAATTAATTGCAATATGAAACTGGGAAATTCACAAGTATCTGAAAATTTAAAAATGTGGTTCTGAACAACCAATGGGTTAAAAAAAGAACTCAAAAGAAGAATCAAAATATATATTGAGACAAATGAAAATGGAAAACAACATATTAAACGTTAAGTGATACAGTAAAAACATTAAAACTGCTTATATCAGGGAAGTTTACAGCAATAAATGCTTATATCAAGAAAAAAAATGAAGCTTTCAATTAAACCTAACTTTATAACTCAAGGAACTGATAAAAGAAGGACTAACCAAGCCCATATTTAGTAGAAGGAAGGAAATAACAAAGATCAGAGCAGATATAAATGAAACAGAGTCTAAAAGGACAATAGAAAGCAAATAAATCTAAGAGTTAGTTTTTAAAAAAAGATAAAATAGACTATTATCTAGATTTACTAAAAAAGGAACTCAAATAAATAAAATTATACATGAAAAAGGAGACATGACAACTATACTGCACAAATATAAAGGATCATAAGAGACTACTATGAACACTTCTTACATACAAACAAATTAGACAACCTAGAACATAATGGATAAAGTCCTAGGAATAGATAGCATTTCAAGACTGAATCATGAAGAAACAAAATTTGAGCAGAACAATTATTAATATGGATATTGAAATCAGTTATCAAAACCTTTCAACAAAAAAAGTGCTAGACCAAATATCCTTGCTAGTAAATTCTACCAAATACTTAAAGAGAATTAATAGCATTCCTTCTCAAACTCTTTCAAAAATAAGAGGGAACACTTCCAACTAATTTTATCAGGTCATCATTTCCCTATTACCAAAGCCAGACAAGGACACTACACAAAAAGAAAATTACAGGTCAATATTTCTGATGAATAAAAAATTTTCCCACAAAATATTAGCAAGCTGAATTCAACAATTCATTGAAACACTATATGCCATGATCAGTGGGATTTATTCCATGGATGCAAGGATGGTTTGATATCCATAAATCAGTCAACATAATATAGCATATTAACAAAACTAAGGGTAAATATCATATGAGCATATCAATAGATGCAGAGAAAGCATTTGACAAAAATCAGCATGCATTTATAATAAAAAAAATTCTCGACAAGCAAGGTAAAGTGGGAACGTATCTCATTACATCAAAGAGATATCAGCCTTGTCATGTTTATTGTAGCATTGTTCACCATAACCAAGGAATGGAAACAATGCAAGTTTCTGTCAATGGATGAATGGATAAAGAAAAGGTGATATATGTATGTATATACAAATATATATGTATTGTAAAATATATATAAATGAAATATCATTTTACCTTTAATAGATAGAAATTCCACCATTTATAACTTGGATTAAGCTGTAGACATTATGCTAAATGAAATAAGCCAGATAGAGAAAGACAAATACTACAGGATATAACTTGTATGTAGAATCAAAACACAAACAAAAAAAAAACCCCAAGCAAACAAACCCAGAAATAGAGATTAGATGAGTTTTTGCTAGAGGCTGAGGTGTGAGGAAATAAGGAGAGGTTGGTAAAAGGGTACAAACTTTCAACTATAAGATGAATAAGTTCTGAAAATTTAATGAATAATATAGTGACTCTAGTTGATAACACATTGTGTAATTCAAATTTAAATGTTCTCACCAAAAAAAGGCAAATATATAAGGTGATGGATGTGTTAAATAGCTCCATGGAGGGAATCTTTTCATAATCTACACATATATCAAATCATCACATTGTATATTTCATTTCACAATTTTGTCAATTATACCTCAAGAAATCTTAGGGGAAAATGGTGATAGTCAGATTGGGAGAGAGAGCATGGTGGATGACTATAAAGAGGTCATATGGAGGTTTTGGGGTGATGGGGCTGTTCTGTATCATACTGTATCTGTGTGCATATGACTATGAATTTCTCAAAACCCATCATTATAAACGTAACTGTATGCAAATTAAGAGCATACATACATATATATAAGAATGTGGGGAAATTTCTGGGCAAAATGAAGATTGTGACATGTGAATCTAATCTGATGGAGGTGAGAAAAAGAGAAAATGAATTTAACAATTTTCAAAAACAGTTTTGACAGCAGAAGGTAAAGCCAAAAACAAAAAGAATTTTATATAAGCACTCTATGGTAATTGATCATTTTTCTTTCTCATAGAGAGTACATGTTAGCAATTACAAAACTAATTTTCATGTATACTACAATGAATAAATAATAAACTGAACAATATTGAACAATAAATTGTAGATTATGGAACTGAGCTTCTCACAATCAGAATGAACTTTTATGTAAAATAAATGTATCTAAAACACGATTAAATTTACTTACTGAAGAAAAAAATAATAATTTCTATAACCAACTAATAATTTCTATAATGTCTTGATATTAATTAACATTTTAGAGAAAAGATCAAGAGTTGACAAGACGATACTTGCCACTATAAAGTACAAAGTAGCTTTGTTTCTTTTTAAATCAGAGGTATAGTCTGGAGATTCAAATGTTTTCAAAAGAAAATGAAAAAGGAAGAGGTGACTGCAACTTATTAGCTCATCATTATTTATTACAATTTCCAAGTCAAACTACCATGATGTGAAATTATTCTACTCTCATCAGTGGTGACTGAAATACTCCAGGGAAGCAGAAACCATGCAGTCACTAAACAAGGTTAATTTACGCTCTATGTAGGATTCCCTTATCAGAAGTGAAATGCCAAATATTTCTATATTCTGCCAGGAGTTCTAGAGGCTTTACAGGACTAGAGAATTGGACATAAAGGGAGCTGCTGATTTACACCAAATTGAGGAAGACTGCTCCTTCCAGTCAGAGGTCACGCTTCATTGAAGTGTATTGTTAATCCAGGGGCCACCTGCACCAATCAGTGAGTCATCACAAGGGACAGACATACTTGAAATTTTCTAAGGCATTTTCAGCATCCTGTGAAATGGCACAGTTTCTGTTGAAGTTGAAGAGCAAAGCGTACACAGTTAACCACAGAAGAATACCTGAGAACACTTAAGAACCAGTGCTCTCCATTCAAGGTGCCAAATTTTCCTTCACCCTTTCAATTACTTCTCTTGGAATTATAGAGCTCTTGTCAATATGAAAAGAACTGTTTACTGTCTTTGAGGAGAAATGTGCTCAGTTGGAGCATTACACTTGGGAACAAAAGTCAAAGCTTTCTTATGCTTTAGTTTTTCCATCAAGAAAATAGAAACAGCTGAGAGAATGGTTGTCTTCTGAGGTACTATTAGGAAAATGTAAAAGTCTTTGACCCTTAAGGAAGAAAATATGCACCTCATTGTAGTCTAGGAGCAATAGACAATACCATATAACCTAGCTGTGCAGTAGGCTCTACCATCTAGGTTTTTGCAAGTGCACGCTGTGAAGTTCAAACAATGATTCAATTGTCCAGCAACACATTTCTCAGAACTTATTACTATTGTTAAGTGGAGCATGTCTGTACTGAAGAGGTGAGAAACTGGAATGAATGGATATTACTTTAATGAGTTACTTTTCATTTGTACTTTTCAAATTATGTTAAACAACAAAAAATTCCCACCACACACTTAGTTATTTCTTCCTGATGCTCAGACTATAAGTAGAAATGTTACTGGAAGTTATATTTTCAATCTACTGTCCCAGAGGTGGAAGAAAAAAAAATAGACAAGGCTGCAGAAAGTTGGCATCGATCTAACAGTAAGTACTGTTTTGTGTTTCATGCCCAAAGCTGGCATTATTACTGTAATTATAAAAAAAGGGAAAACAAGTAACAATGCTTTTTTTTTTTTGAAATGAATACATCACTAGCCACAGAGGGGATGTGAAATCACTGCTATCAATAGACAGAAGTACAAAAAGAAGGCATATTGAATAAGCCCACTTTTGTAATAGGAAGTAAGAAGCCACATTGGAAAAGGCTTTTCAGCCCTGGACTGCAGCTGTATCTGAAATCAAGGACTCAAAGTATGAGAGAATGTTATCTAACTATCCAGGGGTAAGAGTTCCTGTCGCTTACTAGGGAGCAGGGCTGGGATGTCCCAGGGTGAGTCATCTTCCTAGAAAGAAAACTGGTATAGAATAACGGACTAAATATTTTAAAGGACTTGCTATTATCTTTTAGAATTTTTTATGTGGGTATGAAAAGTAGTCACTAATAATGGCTCAGTCCTGCCAGATGTAGAGATCTAAAAGAATTAGCAATAAAACAAGATGAAATGTTATTAACTATCTTCCTGTATTACTTTCTTTGTGTCTACAGTGTGAATGTGTTACAAACAAGAAGCTCATGTCTATTTGGGGCCTTTGCTTGATTATATGAAAAAACTGTCACATGGTGTCCTGGATAATAGAAACATGAAGGCTATTGCTAGACAAGTGCAGAGTCTAACACTGGCAGGCACATTTATAACAGGGAAATAAGTAAAATTCACATCTAAATTTAGAGCATCTAAAGCACAGGTTTAATGGAATGTCATTCTTATTGATCTTTATCAACTTTTATTACTTTGCCCCATATACATTTTATATCTCTCATTTCTCCTTTTCCCCCACATCTCATTACTTTACTCTTTTTATCTGACTCAAATTGAACTTTTGTATCATTTGCTATATTGGTTAGAATTGTGTTCAATTATAGGAAATGACATTGGCTTCACCAAATAAGAGATTGAAATCTGGAGATAAACTATAGTGGGCATGTGAAATAGTGCCATGCCGATGACGTCAGAAAGGTCTCAGACAGCTGCAATTTTCCCTCCACATCATCTATAGCATGTAACTTTTACCCTCATGCTCCCTAGATGCTGTTGTATCTGCACACTATCCACATACCAGGGAAGAAAAAGGAGAAAGGAAGGAGAAAAAGTCCAAAGGAATATTTAAGCTGACTCTAGAACCTTTTAAAAATATTCACACTTGTTTATGTCACATTGGCTGGAAATGGTTAACATTTAACACGGCCCCCACACATGGGACTGAGACAAAGTTGAGACTCTCCTTAGGAAAGATGAATAGTTTGGAGTAGACAACTAATGTGTACTGCAGTGACTCTCCCGAGTTAATACTGTTTTTTACCTCTGGTTGTAACTGTAATTGTACAATTAGATCACAATTTTTTAATCCAATTGATTGATTTATTATATAGCCCCTTTCTCAAAAATCATTACAAATATCTAATACTAATTCATTACATTATGTAACAGTGACTTTCAAAGTTTAGTGTGTATTGGCAGTACCTAGAAGGCTAGTTAAAACACGAATTGCTGGGCTCTACTTCCAGATTTTCTGATCCAGAAAGTCTGGGATGAGGTCTAAAAATTTGCATAGCTAACAATTTCTAAGGGATGCTGATGCAGCTGGTGCAAAGGTGACCCTTTACAGGAAACCATTTGGCAATTTTGAAGGGATATTTCATAGAGTTCAGTTAGATTCTCAAATACAGTCTTTGGTGAGTCATGCTTTCTCCATCTTTACAGGTTAGGGCATGTTTTTACCTTTGAATGAGGTTATGGGAGAGTCAAAAGTGATTTTTTATTTTATGTGTTATTTTAATAACACAAACAATAAATGATTATACTGGCACCTATAGGGTTTTCTATGTACACCATCATGTCATCTGTGAATAATAACAGTTTTACTTCTTCCTTTCCAATATGGATGGCTTTTATTTCTTCTTGTCTGATCACTGTGGCTGGGACTTCTAGTACATGTTGAACAGGAGTGGTGAAAGCAGATAACGTGTCTTTTTCCTGATCTTAAGGGAAATGCTTTTAGCTTTTGCCCATTGAGTATGATGTTGGCAGTAGGTTTTCATATATGACCTTTATTATGTTGGGGTATGCTCCCTCTATTTCTGCTTTGCTGAATGTTTTCATCATAAATGGTGTTGGATTTTATTAAATGCTTTTTCTGCATGTATTGATATGATCATGTGATTTTTTATTTTTGTCTTTCATTTTTTTCTGTGATGTATCACATTTATTGATTTACAAATATTGTAACATCCTTGCATCCCTGGAGTAAATCCCAGTTGACCATGGTGTATGATCTTTTTAATGTGTTGCTGGATCCAGTTTGCTAATATTTTTTTGAGAATTTTAGCATCTGTGCCCATCAGAGATATTGGTCTGTAATTTTCTTTCTTTATTGTGTCTTTACCTGGAGTAGATAAAATATAAATAAATAAATAAATAAAATTTATACTCTTCGTGTAAATATTTTGAATGGCAGAGACAAAGAACCCATGCCGGAGGATATTGACCCCAGGTGCAGGCTGTTGGTACCTTCCAGAGAGGTAACCCCTGTTAATAATCTGATGTGTATTTTCCGCATCTTTTATGTTCATTTTGATTATATTGTGATTATATATGTATATATTTATTATATACATGTATACTTAAAATTTATATATTCATTACATACATGTATGTACTTGCAAATTATTACTATATGCATTTTTCATGGTATTACTTTTGCCTGCTTAACAATGTCTTAGATATTTACATAAAATATGATTTTTAAAAAATAGAAATAGAGATTTTGTAAAATAACAATATTCATCTATCTACTGAGTGTGGGCTATATTAATACTAGAAGTACAGGTGACATAAATTATAATGTAAAAATACCCAAATCATTTTCAGTTCACGTTGAAAACTTCTAAATAAACTTTGTGTTTTAATCCAGGTCTCTTTAGATAAGTCTTTTCTTTATTACACTGGGAAAGATGAGGAATTCATCAGTTTTTCCTAAGTTCATAACTATATATTAACTTGGAAATATAGCTTAAATAAATGCTTTAAAATAATATTGATTTCATTTTTCCATTTATAAAAGTGACACATGTTTACCATAACAAATTAGAAACATAATACCACATGATATCATTTATATGTGGAATTTAAAGAGCAATTAAAAAAAAAGAATAGAAATTGATTTATAAATACAGAGAACAGACTAATGGATGCCAGAAGGAAGTGTGTTGGGGATCAGGGTGAAAAAATGGAATGGGATTAAGTACTAATTAGTAATTACAGAACAGTCATGGAGATGTAAGGTAAAGCATAGGGAATATAGTCAACAATATTGTAATAACTATGTATGGTGCCAGGTGGGTACTTGAATTATTAGAGGAAGACTTTGTAACTTATATGAACATCTATCCACAGTGCTATATACTTGAAAGTAATGCAAAATAGTGTGGAATGCAAACTATAATTAAAAATAATATAATAATAATAATAAAAATATAAAAATGTAGCAAAAATAACAAGTATTCAAACACTGAAAGTAGTCATTATCAATGTTTTATTCCTTCATAGGATTTGTCTAATTTTATAACATCTACATAGATGAAAGTATGTGGATGCTATAAATGTAGATGAATATAATTTTTGAATCAGGCTGTTATGCATTACATCTTACTTTTTTCATTATTATATAATGTCATTTAATAATTTTAGAACTATGACTTTTTAGTATTTCTAAAATATTCTGTCACAATGGCTCTTAGTTTTCCTCTTTTCTCCTGGATGTTTACTTTGTGTTAATTTCTCATCTCTCTTTATTGTCATAAATATTTTATCTAGTTAAATTTATCAATATTTTCATCATGAATTTTCTTAAAGCTTTCCTGCCAAATGTTTAAATATGCATGAAGGTGTTGTTAACTATACAGGCTGTATGCTAAACAGCATATCTCTAGGAAATACTCATCTTGCATAACTGAAACTTTGTACCTGTTGACAAACTTTATACTTTTCTATTTTCCTTTCCCCATAACTTTTGGCAACCACCATTTTATTCTCTGTTTCTATGAGAGTGACTATTTCAAATTCCTCATATAACTGGTGTCATGTAATATTTGTTCCATGCTTGGCTTATCTTATTTTGCATAATATTCTCCAGGTTCATCATACAGCATGATGAAGTTGGATTTATCCTTGGGATACAAAGATGTTTCAACTTATGCAAATCTATCAGTGTAATACAGCACATTAACAGAATGAAAGATAAAAATTACATGATCAATGGAGGCAGGAAAAGTATTGACAAAAATTCAATTTCTTTTATCATTAAAAAGCCCTCAACAAATATGATATAGAAAGAGCTCACCTGGACACAATAAAGGCCATATATGAAAATCCCTCAATACCATCATACTCAGTGATGAAAAAACTAAAGTCTTCTCTCTAAGATCTGGAACAAGGCAAGGGTATCCCTCCCACCACTTCTATTCAACATGGTACTGGAAGTCCTAGCCAGAGCAGTTAGGCAAGAAAATAAAATAAAAGGTATCCAAATTAGAAAAAAAAATTAAAATTATATTATCAATTCTGATTTTGCTGTTCACTTAATAAGTCTAACATCTCAAGCTATATTTGAGCTTTATTTTTTTCTTTCTATAAACTCTGACATACCTGGAATTAATTTTAATATATGGGTAACTTTAATGGAAAGTACAATATTAGAGTCTAAGTAATTTTTTCCAAATTTTAATTATCTCAGTAATCATGTGTACTATTTTATTCATTACTAATTTATAATGCAACATTATATATACTAAGTACATAAATAGTAAAAATTTTGCAGATTTCAATCTGAATATCTCTATTTTATTAAATTATCACATTATTTAGATCATCAATGCTTTGTTATATTTTTTTGTTTCACAGATCTTTATCTTTATTCTTCTAGAAAAACTGGAGGAGCATGTTACCAAATTCCAAAGAAAATGCTATTTATAGTTTCATATATCTGCTTTAAAATTTATTACTTCTATACATTTAATTGAAATTTTATATTTTTCTTTATATATTTCACATTATTATTTATATTGTTCACATTTCAATTCAATGTATCCTTTTTATTAAATACGTAATGCTCTTTAGGTAAACCATGATTTGAGGAGGGCTCCCTATTTTATTTTCTCAGTAATTACAGACTTTGCCTTCCTGGGTCATATCTGGAGTAGGCATTAGAAAATAGGCCTTATAGATGGTAGGGTACCAGGGTTATTTTAAGATTCAGTAAGATATGATCTCTTTTGATTCAGGTTGATGGGATTTTTGGAAGCACAAAAGATTATAAGAACTTAGCTTATTATGTATTTGATTATGGCTAGCTTCATGTGATAGGAATGACATCTACAGTTGTTACATTGCATTGATTTTATCTCCCATACCTGCTGTCCCCCTTCTCTCTCTCTCTCTCTCTCCTCATGATCACAGAGACCTTGGACTATCAGCTATAAGGGAAGAACCACATAGCAAGTCTACTTTTTCTGAAACAATTTGTCAATTTGAAACATTTTCTGCAAAATCCCTCCACAGTTGAACCCTTAATCTGTGATATGTTGAAAGCCCCTAAAGTTTTTAATAACTAACAGCAGTGCCCTTTATTTGATGCTTGCTGATGGGTCAAGTTGATTTAATTGACATTTGTCAAGTAAGTTCTCAAGTTTTAACAATGGGATTGAGAAGTTATTGCTTCTTCCTGACTCTTCTTTTATTTTTTCTTGCAAATCAAATGATTCATTCTGAGATCAACTCTTCTGATAATAATTGCCATAAATGGCTAACAACTCACAACACCTTCTATTAATTAAGTTTGTCATAATTTTTTCCTAAATTTAAAAGTTTGATTGATATATGATCTATCTTCTGAATTAGTATTGGCAAGCCTTTACCAAGTGTTTTGCCACTGCATATCATGTGTTGATATATTGCCATCTTTTTATCTTCTAATAAGCAATTTCCTTGAGCTGCCCATTGCTTGGTTCCTAAAGCCAGTGGGAAAAACTTGAACTCCTATGAGGTTAAGTAGATGTACCAGGAAAGACAGCTACAAAGTGGTGAAGCTGACATTTGGTACCAGATAGCTTAATTTTAGAGCCCACCTTTAACCACTGTGCTAAATTAAAGTTATATATATACAAGTTATATATGTAACTTTAATTTAATAATATATATTTATAGATAATATAATAGTATATAAGTAATATATATATGTGATATATATATTTATTGTTATTCAGGTACAGTTGTTTCCATTTCCACCTCCCAAACCCCCATCCCACCGATCCCTACCTCACACCCTTGAACCTACCCCCTTTGGCTTTGTCTGTGTGTCCTTTATACATGTTCCTTAATGGCCCTTCCCCTATTATCCCCTATTATCCCTCTTCTCCCTCCTCTCTGGTCACTGTTAGTTTGTTTTTTAATTCAATGGTTTTATTTTGCTTGGTTGTTTGTTTTGTCGATTAGGTTCCACTTATAGGTGAGATCGTGTAGTATTTGTCTTTCACCACCTGGCTTATTTCACTATGCACCCCATTGTTCACAGCAGTACAATTTACAATAGCCAAGTGCTGGAAGCAACCTAAATGGCCATCAATAAATGAGTGGATCAAAAAACTGCGGTACATTTACACAATGTATTAAAGTTATACATGAACAAGAAAATAAAATATAATTTATTCTGTTTTATTAATTTATTTTACTTGTGTTCTTTATGACCTTGTATCAACTCAGCTGTTCGTTATAGATATTATAAGTAAAAACACAACTGATGACAAAGAAGAGTATCTGTTCTCTCTGCTTGTTATCAAGTAGTAATCTGTACTTTGTACCTCACATACTTAAAACACATAGACACAGAGGACTCCATTTTATTATTTTTAAATATAAACTTTAGTTTAGAGTAGTTTCAGATTTACAGAAAAGTTACAAAGATAGTACAGATAGTTGCTATATAACCGGCACCCACTTTCCCCTATTATTAATTTATTTTACTACTATGTTATATTTGCTAAAATTAATGAACCAATATCAATGCAGTATTAGTAAAATCCATACTTTACACTGATTTGATTAGTTTTTACCTAATGTTCTTTTTTTGGGTAAAAAGGAAAGAACTGTTTAATTAAAAGTTATACAGGTTTAGAAAAATGGAAGAACTCTACTGTTAAATCTCTCCCCTTTTAGAAATGAAGATACACCCACAAACACACAGTTCTGCCTTCCCCCTTTTGCCCAGTCAGGCCAGTCTCAGAACATGCCAGTCAGAAGTACTGCCCTCCAGAAGAAAAAAAAGCAGAAATCCACAACTCACTTCTCCAGGTTCCTTCCAGTGATTCATTCTCAGCTAGTCAGGTCTTCTGAGGTTCCAGCATCATCATCCATGTTGCCTGGATCTCCAGTCCTTAAACCAAAACCATGTGGCACCCACTTATGGCCCACCAGCAAGAGTCCTTTTACCCCCTTCTTTTCCCACATGGTCTCACATTGTCCCTTAGATTTTACCTAATGTTATTTTTTAGTTCCAGGATTTTATTTAGTATACCACATCACTTTTAGCTGTCATGCTTGCTTCCACTCCTCTTGGCTGTGACAGTTTCTTAGACTTAACTTGTTTTCAATGGTCTTAACAGTTTTTAAGAATATTAGTTGAGTATTTGTAGGATGTGCCTCTATTTGGTTTTGTTTGGTATTTTTCTCATGATTGTACTGGGGTTATGGTTTTTTGGGAGAAAAACTGCAGAGTTAGAGGATCATTTTTATCACATCTTATCATAGTTATATGTTATCTCTATGAATTATTGATGTTGATCTTCATCACCTGACTAAGGTAGTGTTATCAGGTTTATCCACTGTGAAGTTATGCTACTTACTTCCATTTCCAATACAGGGACATCATACAAATATCTGACCAGATATCCTTAAAACTGTGAAGAATATTAAAAAGAAGTAACATCTGAGAAACTGCTATAGTCAAGAAAAATCAAAGAAGACAACAACTAAATGTAACATGAATGGGAGCCAATGCACAGAACCACACTTAAGGAGTGGAGAGGTACAGTGTTATTCTCTATCTTCCTGAGGGTAAAGTATTTATGTATAAGACACTATCCAAATACTTATAGATGTCCATAAAAACAGTGGTCGTTTCCTTATATTACCAATATTTTTCAAACTATGTAAGGTGACAGTTACTTGCTTTTCAAAATGAATTTAATCTCTCATCAGTGAGAGAATTTGAGTCATCATAACCTTTACAAAATGAAAATAACACAATATGACGCTCACATAGAGGAAAAGAATTGATGAATGAAGATGTATGTGTGCATGACTTAGATTTATATTTGTTTTTGGGAGCATGTCTATATGTACTTACAACGTTTCAAGATAAATCTTTTCTGTACATTAAATGTAAATATTATGAAACTAAAATATGGTGAGATGAAAGTTACTAAAATATCAAAATTAGAAAAGGTGCTAAATATTACTCAGAATGCATCCTTCCTTTGCATATATTTTGTTTTGCTAGGTTGGTAACAAGAAGTCTACTGTTTTTATTTGTGTGTGGTGCTTGTGCTATCAATACAATGACATTAAAGAAAAAATTTTGAGATTTTTATTGAAATGTAACATGCATATAGAAAAACATAACTCTTGAGTATATAGCTCATTAATATTTTGCATTGTGGATACAAAGTAGAGGAAAGTAGGTTTATAGTTGTGAGTATGCAACACAGTTTATTCTTGTACTATTATGTATTCATTATTGTATTATTTTCCATTGAACAACTGTAAACCTACTTTTGCCCCACCCTGTATTCACCTTCTAAAATATTAATGAGCTATATACTTTATGAGTTGTGTTTTGATCAAGAAATATTATATTTCTAGCACAACAGAAACACCAAAGGCCCTCCTTAGTAAATGTCCTAAAAAATATACATTAGACATCTGGCCAAGATGGAAGCATAGGTAGATATACTTTGCCTCTTTGCACAACCAAAAGAAGGACAACAAAAAATTTGAAAACAACAACAACAAAAAAACCAGAACTGCCAGAAAATCGACTTGTATGGAAATCTGACAACCAAGGAATTACAGAGGAAATATTCATCCAGACCAGTAGGAGGGATGGAGAAGGGCAGCTGGGGTGGAGAGGACTAGCAGAAAACCAGCAGCTGGAGGACTTGGGTAGGCAAGGCAATAGCTGGTGAACCAGGCAGTCCCACATTTGTGTGAGGATAAACTAGGAGTAACAACTGGGGAATGAGACAGTCCACACAACCCAGGGTTCCAATGTGGGGAAATAAAGCCTCAAAATCTCTAGTTGTAAAAACCTGTTGCAGCAGCAGGGGAAACTCCCAGCCTCAAAAGACAGTTTGTTGGAGAAACCTATAGGGTCCTAGAATGTACACAAACCCATCAACTGGGGAATCATCACCAGAAGGGCCCACTTTGCTTGTGAGTAGTGGAAGAAGTGGTTGTATGTTGGCTGAGAACCAAGTAACTAGCATTGTTCCTTCTCTGACTCTTCCCCCACATACAATGCCACAACAAAGCAATGTGGGTTGCTCTGTGCTGGGATCTACCCCTTACTATGTAACAGGTGGGCTGACAAAAAAAAAATATGGCCTAAGTGAAAGAACAAAGAAAAACTCCCAAAATAAAACTAAGTGATGAGGAGAACTATCAGATGTAGCATTCAAAACACTGGTAATCAGGATGCTCACAGAAATGGTTGAGTATGGTTGCAAAATAGAGGAAGAAGTGAAGTCTATACAAAGTGAAATGAAAAAAAAATGTACAGGGAGCCAACAGTGATGGGAAGGAAAATGGGACACAAATCGGTTATTTGGACCAGGAGGAAGAAACAAACATTCAACAAGGACAGAATGAAGAAACAAGTATTCAAAAAAATGAGGAGAGGCTTAGGAACCTCCAGGACAACTTTAAACATTCCAACATCCAAATCATAGTGGTGCCAGAAGGAGAAGAGCAGGGCAAGAAATTGAGAACTTATTTGAAAAAATAGCAAAAGAAAACTTCCCTAATAGAGTAAAGGAAACAGACTTCCAGGAAGTCCAGGAAGCCCAGAGAGTCCCAAAGAAGTTAGACCCAAGGAAGCACACACCAAGGCACATCATAATTACATTAGCCAAGAGTAAAGATAAGGAGAGAATCTTAAAAGAAGCAAGAGAAAAGGAGAGAGTTACCTACAAAGGAATGCCTATAAGACTATCAGCTGATTTCTCAAAAGAAACCTTGCAGGCAAGAAGGAAAGAAGTATTTGAAGTCACAAAAGGCAAGGACCTACATTTGAGATTACTCTATCCAGCAAAGCTTTCATTTAAAATGGAAGGGCAGATAAAGTGCTTCCCAGATAAGGTCAAGTTAAAGGAGTTCATCATCACCCAGCCCTTATTATATGAAATGTTAAAGGGACTTATCTAAGAAAAAGAAGAAAAAAATATGAACAGTATAATGACAACAAACTCTCAATAACTGAATGTATAAGAAAGAAAAACAAAAACAAAGTAAGCAAACAATTAGAACAGGAACAGAATAACAGAAATGGAGATGAAGGGGAGTGTTATCAGTGGGAAGGGAGAGGGGAGAGAATGAGGGAATAAGAAACATAAATGATAGGTACAACACAGACAGAAGGAGATCAAGAATAGTATGGGAAATGGAGAAACCAATGAACTATATGTATGACCCATGGACATGAACTAAGGTGAGGGGATGCTGGTGGAAGGGGTGATACAGGGAAGATGGGAATAAAGGGGAGAAAAATATGGAACAACTGTTATAGCATAATCAATAAAATATATTTAAAAAATAAAAATGTGTAGAGGACAAAAAATAAACATTAACTCGACTTCTAACACTATAGATTCTGTTTTTTTTGTTTGTTTTTTAATGTGTACTCTAGTAAGATACTGTGTTCATGGACTGGAAGAATTGATGTCATTAAAATGTCCATACTATCCAAAGCAATCTAAAAGCAATCTATAAATGAGTGGATCAAAACTCTGGTACATTTACATAATGGAATACTACACAGCAGAAAGAAAAAAGGAACTCCTATCCTTCAAGACAACATGGATGAAAATTGAGAATATTATGCTGTGACATAAGCCTGGCAGTGAAAGACAAATACCATATGATCTCACATTTAATAGGAACCTAAACAACAAAACAAACGAACAAGCAAAATATAACCAAAGACACTGAAATAGAGAACAGGCTAACAGTGGCCAAAGGGGAGAGGAGAAGGAATTTCAGGGGAATTTCAGAGGAAAAAGGGAAGGGTTTACAGGAACAAATATAAAGGACACATGGACAAAAACTAGGGAGGGGTGTAAATGGGAGGGAGGTAGGGAGGACTGGTGGGGTGGGCTGGGATGGGAGTAAAAGACAGAAAACTGTACTGGAACAACAATTAAAATAAAAATAAATTAAACAAAAAGTTGTCTTTTTCATATTGATATATAAGAGTTTTTCTATATTTTGGATGACAATATTTTGTTGAACATATGTATTATCAGTGCCTTTTTGCAATGTATAGGTTATGTTTACAACTTTTAATGGTGCCTTTTAATAAAGAGGTTTTAAATCTTAATATAGGTGTGCATATGAATATATACACATTTACTTTATTGTTGGTTTTTCCTTGTGTTCTCTTAAGAAATCTTTAGGGTTCCCATCATGACGGCGGCATAGGTAAATGCAGCCCTCAGAACTTCCCACAACCATATCAAAATTACAACTAAACTATGGAACAACCACCTTTCAAGGTGCCTGAAATCTAGCTGAACAGAAATCTTATAACTAAGGATATAAAGAAGAAGCTATATAGAAACTGGTAGGAAGGGTGGAGCTGTGCAATGGTCTGGCCCCATACCCACATGTGGTGGATAAAAGCCTGGAGGAATATCTCCACTGAGGACCTGTAAGGAGAAAGGAGTCCAAATCCTAGATCAGAAACCTCAGCCCAGGCTTCTGGTGACTGGATGGAACATCCTCATAACTTTAAGCTGTAAAACCAGATTTTGGCTAAATGAGGTGGAGGGATCCTGAAATCCTAGACATTCTTCCTGAAGGACCTCCTGCACAGATGTACTCAGACTCATTTGCTCTGAGCTCCAGCTCTGGGGAAGCAGCTCAAAAGGCACCAGTGACTCAAGGGGAGAGACTAAATTGTCTGACTTAAGGGCAAGTGTTAAGGGGAAGTTTTCTTCTGGACAGAAGGGCTGTCAGAGGCCATTGCTCCTTTGCTAAACCCTTCCTCAACACTGTGCTATATATGAGTCTCCATGAAGCTAACACTATTAATCCCACCCTGGCGATTCAAGACATTGCCCCAGCCAATGCTGGCCCATCCAGAAGTTCCCAGTGACTATACAGTCTTTCTTGGCTCATGCTTAGGACCTTACTAAAATCTCTCAAGTAAGCAACATCTAGTTTCTATGTACTTTGTACCTCTTGCTAAATGGCCCAAGGCACAGTACTGGCTGCAGCCAGCCTTGATTTACGGCTTGCTTTCTCCTGGGAATCTCCAATCCCAGCACAAGTATCAGCCATCTGAAAATCACTCTGTGGCTAATGTTGGATGGATCCATGCAGAGCATAGATGGTGGCTGACCTTGCAGTTCCTCAGACGCCCCAGAGCCAGTAAACCCCATTTTCAGGTTTAGACCACACCGCATTACAATCCAACCACCTCCATGAGCCACACACTCACAGGGCGGACTCAGTAGGCGCTAAAGCTCCACTAAAGCAAGTCTTGCTCTGTGGGGTCATCCCCTGCACAGCAGTTCCTCCTCTGTAATCACAGCTAGTCCTTGCATCTAATGGACCTGCATCTCAGTCCCTCCCAATGATATGTCAACAGCAATCAACGCTCAAGTACAATAGGACAGTGCACAGAGCCAACACAGGGGTGCACTTAGAGCACAAACTTGGGAGATTAGGGAGGTTGCATCATTGGACCCTAAAGGACACCTACTACATATGGCCACTCTACTAAGTTGGGTGACTTATCAGGCTTACCTAATACATTGAAAGAAATACCAGGAGGTTGCCACAATAAGAAGACAAACAGGTCCCAAATAAAAGAACAGAACAAAACTCCAGGAAAAGAATGAAACAAAATGGAGGCAAGCAAACTACCAGATAGAGTTCAAAACAATGATTATAAGGATGCTCAATGAACTTAGAGCTTCAACAGCATAAAAAAAGGCATGGAAACCATAAAAAAAAGTCAGAAATGAGGGATACATGAACTGAAATGAAGAATAAGCCACAGGGAATAAACAGTGAACCAGAGAACCAGGTGAACCAGAGAATCACATCAGTAAAAACAGAACAGCAAGAACAAAAAGAATCCCCCCAAAATGGAGATAGGGTAAGGAGCCTTTGGGACAACTTTAAGTGTACCAACATTCACTCATGGCGGTGAGAGAAGAACAGGGAGAGCAAGAAATTAAAAATGTATGTGAAAAATAATGATGGAAAACTCTCCTAACATGGAAAAGGCAATAGACATACAAGTGCAGGAAGCACAGAGAGTACCAAACAAGATGAACCCAAAGAGGCCTATACAAGGCACATCATAATTAAAATGGCAAAGTTTGAAGACAAAGAGTGAATCTTAAAAGTAGCAAGAGAAAAGCAGTTAGTTAACTACAAGGGTCAGTTGATTTCTCAAAAGAAACTATAGGACAGAAGGGATTGGCAGGAAATATTCAAAGTGATGAAAAGCAAGATTACACTCACTAACCAACAAAGCTATCATTAAGACTAGCAAGACAGATAAAGAGCTTCCCAGACAAGAAAAACCTAAAGGAGTTCATCACTGCCAAACCAGTATTACAAGAAATGTTAAAGAGTCTTCTTTAAAAAATTTTAAAAAAGGAAAAAAAGAGAATTATAATATAGCAATAAATACATATCTATCAACAATTACTTTAAATGCAAATGGATTAAATGCTCCAATCAAAAGACATACAGTGACTCTATGGATAGCAAAACAGGGTCCTTATATATGTTGTCTACAAGAGACTCACTTCAGATCAAAAGACATGCACAAACTGAAAGTAAAGGAATGAAAAAAGATAGTTTATAAAATGGAAAGAAAACAATAAGTATGGGGTAGCAATACTTAAGACAAAATATTAGCACCTCACAGCTAGAGAGCACTTAAAATCATTCGTGAAACAATTGCAATATGTTGTCTTTCTTGAACCTTATAGTTTTTAGGTTTTTCAAAAGCTTTATTATACAAATACATGATATGTGCATAATAAGATTTCATGTAACTACATCTAAATAATCTTTAGTAGTATTTTGTGAAATAGACTGCTGACACCATAATAAAACAAGCTGTATTATGCACATACTTTGTACCAGGCATTGTGTAAACTACTGTATATTAAAAAGATTTGAAGAAATCACCATTTAATGTGTGAAAGGATTTTGGTGGCTGAGTTGAGACAATAAACCAAAATTCCCATTTGACAGCAGGGGGAGAATCCCATGGGTTAAAGTTTCCTTTACAGAGATATTTATCCAGGTGGTTTTATTTTAACTTTATGCCTCAGTGCACTTGAAAGAAAACAACATATGGCATAACACATGGATTTTGCAAGAACTTCCTAGTTTTAGTTCTCTGTCATGGTGTCTCATCCTATAATCTCTCCTGTGCAGTGTTATATCAGATTAACATTTTTCAAACACAAAATATATGACTTCTTTTCAAACTTCCAATTTTTTCCTACATCATTCCTGTCTACATCACATGCCCTCTCCCTCTTTCTTCTGAATAAAATGCAAATTCTCCAATCTAGCTATTCAGAATCACCATTATCAATTTAGACCACACTTAACCAATTAGTCGCAAAATGCACACTCTCAATTCCTCCACATGGATCACTGAACATGGACCTGTTCACGATAAATTTGAAGCCTCTGCATGTCATTCTTCATTTTAGTTGAAATAAATTTTCCTACCTTTTTCACCTGCTTCAGTTCACTGGTTGATAAGAAATCTTGATATTCTAATCCTAATTACCCTCAAGACTCAACTGCTCAACTGAAATTTTACCTCCATGATGATTTCTTCAGCTACATGTCAACTACAGTTCATGTGCATTTTAAGGTCCTGAAGGGTGGTCTTTTACATATTTTATAGTCTTCATATTTAATACAAAAACGTTATTAACACTTGTTAAATGAATAAAGGTCTTTCTAGTTATAACAAAGAGTGTCCAAATCTCTTGGGATATGAGGCAAATAAAAAATCTTTCAAAGTTTGTGGTAGTATTTCCTAACCTTCAGTGTATTCCAGGATGAACTGGAAAATTTAAAAATACCCATCCTCTAACCAGGAATTCTGATTCAGTATGTCTGGAAATGTCATGAGCTTCTTTATTGACATTTTTATGTTTCATAGAGAATTCTCATCTATAGCCATGGTTGACAACAGGTCTTTTTAAGACTGATGATAAATAGACCATCCCTCAGTAATAGATTTAATTTGTTAATAAAAAAGAATATGCAAAATTGTTACACATATTTTTAAAAACTCTTTACTTACAAGTTGTAACACAATAGTTCTATTTAATTATGTTTAGATAGTCACAGTAATTACAGATTAATCTGATATTAGGAGCTGGTATAAGGAGCTTATCTTCATTAAATCTGTTTATGAAGTTAAGATGGCTCACTGGGTATAATGAAGAGCATCTTAAAATCCTATGCTAAGAAAAAAATTAAAGCTTAATAAATACTTGTTAATTAATTGACTTAAAGCCTATTCTAGATGTTTTTTCTGAATTCTGCTTTCTGAATGTTTTTTTTCTAGTTATTTTTTAAATTCCATGGAATGGAAGGGAGATTATTTGAAACCCAACAATTATTTTCCTATATTAGTTTTTTATTTTTACTTTGGAAAAGAGTGATATAAAAAAAGGAATGTTGTATTTTGTGGGACTTTGCAGTGACTGTCAGTTGTACAAATTGTCATGCCCTGAAATACAATATGACAACTGTCATACATAATAAATGCTTATAAAAAGTAGTTAACCTATATAAAATAGAGTCTACACCCAGATCTATGAGGTATCTTTCATTTTTATCTACTTAATTTTAGTAAATATAAAATTTTCCTGAAATTTGCAATATTATGTTGTATGTACATATATATTTATAGTGTATATAGTACTGTATATATGCTCAGCATGTATATGTAGAACAAATATTTAGGTTTTGGTTTTCCATTTCTTAGATATATGTATGTGCACACACATGTGTATGATTAGCATATATTTGGACAAAGTGTCTATGGAGACATTTGGTCCATGCCACAAGGTCCTTGATAATTAGTACTGTCAAAAACACTCATGCTTAGAAAATGTCCCAGGGTTCAAATAACCCATAAAGTTTATTTGTACTTTTAGTTTACAGGATGAATACATAAAAATACTACCACATTGCATTTGTTCAATAATTGTGTTGTGGCTCTATTGTCAATAATAATCCTTCTTAGCTTGGTAGCCTGGCTGGTAATGGAACACAGGGTTAGGTAGATTGGTTGGCATGGACCAAATTCTCTACAAATATTTTGAGCAGGACCAAATTGAAGACTATTTGGCATGAACCAAATAATGTTTCAGTGGCAGATGAGAAGAAGTTCCACCAAGGCTGAATACTTTATATTCCTTGTCCACAGTGCATGGACTATTGTGATAGCTGTTTAATATCTTTTAAATTTTGGTGGGTGGACTGGGACAGGAGTAAAAGATAGAAAATTGTACTTCAACAACAATTAAAATAAAATTTTAAAAATTGTCTTTTTGCAGCTGAGGCTTGCCCCATTTTTATACAAGGGGGTTGTCCTCTTATCTACAAATAGAACAGTTCCTTTTAAACAAACAAGGTACTCCAAACATTTAGTGATGTTGGATAGGCTAATGTGCAGAATGTGTTTCAGAGCCTCTGTTATTCCTTTATACTCTCATATTAATCCACAGGTTCATGAAAACTTCTCACCCTTTAATTAATTACTTTGTGTTTTTACCATACCAGAACCTTTGTTCATGCTTATTTCACCTAAAACTCCCTCTACCCTACTCAGTATGTAATACCTGACTCAAATCTCAGATCATCCGCTAACATTTCTCTGATCACACTTACTCAGCAAACTTTTATTCCTATTAACTACTATAGACCTTACTCTTGACAATACATAATTAAAAAAATTATACTGTCTGGTACTAACATTATCTTTACATTTCTGCTTGTCCCACTTTCCTATTTTCATTTCTATTTTTTGAGTATAAGGTTTATAATTCATATTTATTTGCATTTCCCTTAATAGCAAACACAGTATCAAGGTTAATAAATGTGTTGAATGATCCATATTTTATCATAAATAAAATCAAGCTCAGTGTTGTAACTTCTGGATTAAAACTGGCAAATATTTACATGGCATCATGCTTGAAAGACATTTCTGAAATTATAAATCTAAGCAAATTCTCTGTTGTGATCCCTTTTTCTGTCAAAATCCTGAATGGTTCATTACCCACAAGCTGTAGTGTAATAATGATATGTCCTATAACAAAAGTAGGATCCAGTTATGGAAATGAGAATTGGCAAAGAACTGCCATTCTACAAATATGTTTTCATAAAAACACATTGAAATTTCAACATAACTTAGTTAAATTTTTCTAACTGCTTAAAAGTAATTTACATCCTCACCTCCAAAAATAGTCCCAAAATGATATAAATACCGAAATTATCTAATTAAAAAACTAACTGGTGTTAATGATTTAAGTCATATCAAATTATTGTGATCCAACCATCAGTCAGTTAGTTTCCAGATTTGTTAATTCAGCATCATCAAAATTTGGCTGAAGTGTTCTAACTCATGGAAACAAAGCAAGAAGTTGCCAGAAGTATAATTTTACCTTATTATCATGTACCTCATTTTTTTTAGAATAAGTTACCCCATTAGATACATAGTTAAATCCCACATACAAAAATAAGCTTTGATTATTTTTGTATTATTATTATTTTCATGGTAAAGAATGTGGCATTTATCTCATTGAATTGGCTCAAGACAAAAAGAGCAGTATGAAAAACAGTTTTAGTGGAGTAAAATTAAATCATGAATTAGTGTCTGGGAGAATAATGCTCTTAAACCTGAAAGTGTCTGTGATTTTGAGTGTAAAAGCATTTTAACATCTCTGGAATATATTATTTGGAGTTGAAAAGGAGTACCATTTTCTGTGGTGAAAATAATCATATTAAAATTGCAGCAAATTTTGAGAATAATGACTATGAAAATAGATAGGTTGTTACTAACTACAAAGTCATTGCTTTTCTATGTCTTTAGTACTCTATTAAAAATTTGGATAACTAAGTATTTTGAACATGAAGCATAGCCTCTTTGGATTCATAAACAAGTGGTGAGCTTATTAAATGTCTCATGGCTACACCAGCCTGAAGCATTTTAAAACTGAGCATAGTGAGGATGACTAAATCTCCAAGACTCAACTATGCATATATTTCATATGTCTGAAGCTGTGAATGAAGTCCTCATAAAATATATCTTACCAATTTCACAGCCTGGGATAGCTATATTTAATTTAATTTATTTTTAACACTTTCAAATTTTTATTTTATTTTTGTTTTTTCACACATTTTTATTGTTGAAGTAGTTGTCTCTGTTTTCCCCCCACCACTCCTCTTCACCCCAGCCATCCCCACTTCCCACCTTTGATCCTACCCCTCTTTAGTTTTGTCCATGTGTCCTTTGTACATGTTCCTGAATAGAGAACCAACCATATGGGAAAACATATTTGCCAATGATACCTCAGACAAGGGTTTGATCTCCAAAACATATAAAGAACTCACATGACTCCACTCCAGGAAGACAAACAACCCAATTAAAAATGGGCAAAGGACTTGAACAGACACTTCTCTGAGGAGGACATACAAAGGACCCAAAGACATATGAAGGGATGCTCAGCATCACTAGCTATCAGAGAGATGAAAATTAAAACATCAATGAGATATCACTTCACACCAGTCAGAATGGCCATCCTAAACAAATCAACAAACAACAAGTGTTGGAAAGGATATGGAGAAAAAGAAACCCTGGTGCACTGTTGGTGGGAATGCAGACTGGTGCAGCCACTGTGGAATACTGTATGGAGTTTTCTCAGAAAACTAAATATGGAACTGCTTTTTGACCCAGCAATTCCACTGCTGGGATTATACCCTAAGGACCCTGGGATAGCTATATTTTAAGATCTAGAATGAAAGGCTCTTTCAATATTATAATTGTTGGTAAAAATTAAGGCATGTTCATTGTATTAGAAAATCACACTTGAGATGAGGGACAATAATCTATAAATGCAAAATTAATATTCTAAAACTAGTTTATATAAGCCAAGTAATTTTATGTTTCTAGCATTCATTGTTTTTTAAGGTTAACTACCCATATTTTTATTAGTAATAAGTTTAGCTTATTCAAAGAAATATTAAAAACTCTTTGGTTTTTAGAAACACAAGTGACACATATTTTAACAGTATGCACCTGTAAAACAAAAGACCAATGTTACATGTGGTAATAATGCTAATTCAAGTGAAAATAATATTTTATTTATTTATTTTTAATTTTCATTAAATTTATTGGATAACATTGGTTAATAAGATTATATAGGATTCATGAACAATAGAGTGGTGATTGCTGGGGGGAGTGGGGTATAAAGGGACTAAATATTAATGGAAAAATATAATAAAGATTAATAAAAATATTATATAGGTTTCAAGTGTACATTTCGATGACACATGCTATGTGTATTGCATTGTATTCCCACCATCCAAAGTCAAATCATCTTTTGTCACCATATATTTGACCCCCTTTCCCATCCATTACCCCCAAACCCTCTTCTCTCTGGTAATCACCATACTGTTTTCTGTGGCTATGAGTTGTCATTAGTTTGTTTTTGTTTGTTCATTTGTTGCTTTCAGTTGTATATCCCACACTCGAATGAAATCAGATGGTTCTTAACTTTTCCTATTTGACTTATTTCACTTAGCATGATATTCTCAAGGAAATAATATTTTAGGAACAAATAATATGCAATGAGTTATTCTCATTACCTTTGGTCTCTTTATTGTGGTGGGGATTCACCCAAAGTCTAAATAGTTCGCTTCAGGTCTCACAAAATATTCAAAGTGGTTCTTGAAGTAGTCAGCAATATTATACTATTCTAAGCAAGGAACATATTTATAAGGGGAACCTGTTGTGCTCAGTTCAGGCTTTTTCATAATAAGAACTTGCCTTGTCCACAGACATATTTATTTTGGGATGACAAGCTGAAATTGAGCTATCACCCATTCTTTGATGGCTTTCCATTTAAAATAGACCCAGTAGCCACCCAGAAAGTGCTGTGCATATCTAGACTGGCATGCATCTCACCACAGGCACAGTGGACTCTAATGGGATAAGAGCATCACTGCTGTAGGTCATTGGTGAAGCAGGTCATGGAAAAGCAGTGAGACTAATTCACAGTTACCAAAAGAGGGTAATAATATAATTTAGGCCACGTTAGTCCCTAAAACATGTTGAGAAAGTCTTCATATTTTTTAATGTGCATATTTTTAGACTACAGTTTCAATAGCACAATATCTTATATATGAATGTACTGACTTAAAAGAAATATATACCATAGAGTGTAATGGTAGGAGCTCAGGCTCTGCAGTGAAGCAGACTTTACTTTGGGTACTGGTGGTAGTTTGTACTCTCCATGAGTTTGGGCAAGTTACTTAAACTTGGTAAGTCTTCATTTCTTCATTAATAAATTTAGTAATGTTATCAAACTTAAAGAGGGGTTTTAAGGCTTAAGAAAGATAAATAATGTAAAGTCCTCAGCACAATGCCTGGGAAACAATAAATATTCCATAAGTGCTAAATAGTTTTATACGGTCTATACGAATGAAGTTTATTGTTGGCATAGACGTATAACCCACATAATGATTCTTACAGAACCCAGTCTTCTTAATTAATGATGTTATGTACATTCCTGTTTATTACAGTAGAAACAAGAAAACTACAGGTTATTTTCTAACAACATACATATACACAGATGTTTTCCAAAAGTCATCAAGAAAAATATGTGATGATTTAAGCATTATACTTTTAAGGAAATCTTATTAAGTTCATTTTTAGGTCTCCCTAAAGTATCAACTTATGTCATGGACCATTTATTTGTATTTGGTAATTTAATAATCTTGATTTAGTTTCTCACATGAAAAAAAACTATATATATTTGTATTAGCATAAAAATGTCATATTTAAAAGTATATCAAATATTTTGGAGATAAGATTTAGTTCATTAATTTTTTTTATTGTTGTTCAGTTACAGTTGTCCCTCATTTTGCCCCATTGCTCACCTCTACCCCATCCCTGCCCACTCCCACAGTCAACCCCCACCATTGTCCATGCCCATGAGTCCTCTATTCCTGTTCCTTACCATTCCTCTCCCCCTTCCACCCCCCTGTAATCCCCTCCCCCTCCACTATGGTCACTGTCAGTTTGTTCTTTATTTCCAAATCTCTGGTTCTATTTTGCTTATTTATTTGTTTTGTTGATTAGGTTCCACTTACAGGTGAGATCATAAGGAATTTGTCTTTCACTGCCTGGCTCATTTCACCTAGCACTTAGCATAATACTCTCAAGTTCCATCTATGTTGTCTTGAAGGGTAAGAGTACCTTCTTTCTTTCTGTACTGTAGTGTTCCATTGTGTAAATTTACCACAGGTTTTTGATTCACTTATTTACTGATGGGCACTTAGGCTGTTTCCAGCACTTGGCTATTGTAAATAATGTTGCTATGAGCATTAGGGTTCATAGGTTCTTTTGAATTGCCATTTCAGGATTCTTAGGGTATAATCCCAGCACTGGGATCAATGGATCAAAAGGTAGTTCCATCTTTAGTTTTCTGAAGAAATTCCATACTGTTTTCTACAGTTGCTGCACCAGTTTGCATTCTCACCAGTAGTGTTCCATTTTCTGTACCACCTCGCCAGCACTTCTTGTTTGTTGATTTGTTAATGATGGCCATTCTGACCAGAGTGAAGTGGTTTCTCATTGTGGTTTTAATTTTCATTTCTCTAGTAGCTAGTGATGTTGAGCATTTTTTCATGTGTCTCTGTGCCCTCTATATGTCCTCTCTGAAGATTTGTCTGTTCAGGTCACTTGCCGAATTTTTAATTGGAATGCTTTTCTCCTAGTGTGGAATCATGTGAGTTCCTAAGATATTTTGGAGATCAAACCTTTGTCTGAGGTAACATGGGAAAATATATTTTCTCATACAGTTGGTTACCTTTCCATTTTGTTGATGTTTTCTTTAGCCATGCAGAAGCTTTTTAATTTGATGAGGTCCCATTTGTTTATTCTTTCTTTTATATCCCTGCCCTAGGGTATGTATTGGTGAAAATATTGTTGTGTGGGATATCTGAAATTTTCCTGCCTATGTTTTCCTCTAGGGGGAAGTAAAGCTCTCACTCTTTGCAGGTGGCATGATAGTACATAGAAAACCATATAGACTCCACTTAGAAAGTTCTCAACATAATAAATAAGTTTGGCAAAATGACAGGCTACAAAGTCAACATTCAGAAATTGATAGAATTTTTGTACACCAACAATGCATAACAGAAAAAAAAGTTAGGAAAAAAAATTGCATTTACTATAGCAACAAGGAAAATGAAATACTTATGAATAAACTTAACCAAGGAGGTAAAAGACCTGTACTCAGAACACTACACAACACTGAAGAAAGAAATTAAGGAAGACATAAATATTCTTTTGAATTCTATATCTGATAGTTTGCTTGCCTCCATTTCATTTAGTTATTTTAGTGGAGTCTTCCATTCCTTTTGATCACATATACCATGCTCATGGACTGGAAGAATTACCATCATCAAAATGTCCATACTACCCAAAGTGACTTATAAATTCAACACAATCATGATCAAAATACCAATGACATATTTCACAGATCTAGAACAAAGATTTCAAAAATGTGTATGCAAACATAAATGATCCCAAATAGCTTCAGCAATTTTAAGAAAGAAGAACAAATTAGGAGAGAACAAAATACCTGATATTAAATTATATTACAAGGCCAGTGTAATCAAAACAGTCTGCTACTGGTATAGACCAATGGGACAGAATAGATAGCCTAGAAATAAATTCATGTCATTACCATCAGTTAGTATGTGACAAAGGAGGTAGGAACATAAAATAGAGTAAAAATAGCCCCTTCAACAAATGGTGTTGGGCGATCTGAAGAGCTCCATGCAAAAAAAGAATGAAACTAGAACACCATCTTACACCATACACCAAAATAAAGTCAAGGTCGATAAAAGACTTAAATATAAATCATGACACCATAGTTTATTTAAATTTAAGTGGTTTAAAGTATCCATTATTCCATACCAAATTTCTTCTTCAAAATTTCTATGGAATCACACACAGTCAAAGTACAATCTAAGGCATGTCATATGCTAATAGAGAAAATGGATTAGTGAAAATTAAGAAATTGGTTTGAATAAAGCTGTGTCACATATTATGGTATATTTGGTGGCTCTGATAGAAATTGTGATGAGACATTAAAACTTAGGCAATTTTTGAGAAATGTGCAATAACTGTGTCATATTATAAGATGGTTTATATGAATGTTCCATAATAAAATAAGAGACCAGTTTCAACTTACTCATTTCTAGATAGATACTTTTGGTAGAGAATGATAAAAATGGCTATAATTTCACCTGAAAACAGTTGCTAATTTTAGAGTGTGTATATGAGAGAAGTTAAACTTTATAGTTATTATGTTATAGGATGATGTATTTTAATGAAAATTATTTAAATTTAACAAAACACCTAATCTGATTTAATTTGCAAAGATCATTATTAACTGATATTCCTGTGATTTATTGTTTCATGCCATTGGATTAACCTGTAAATGCCATGGGAATTTTAACTCTGTCTAACTTACAAAACCATTTAAATTGAGCTACTTATCTCTGTGTAGGTTAAACTTAGACATAGCTTTGATTGGCTCTTTGATTTGTCCTCTCTACCATACTATATGAAGTCAGTAATTATTATTTATAGAATCAGTTAAGGGAGTTAGTCATGCAGAAGAATTGTGAAGTAGTTTGTCATTAAACTGATGCTGTGCAGCTAACACTGTTCTCACTATGACCCACTTGAATTTCAGTTACCAGGCCCATCTCTACAGGTCCCTATATCATTTGCTTTCTCTTACTTGTATGACCTCTTGTTTTGCTTTTCTTACCTTAGCTAACTTTGTTATATCTGGGAGAAATGGAGACAACTATATTCGAACAATAAAAAATGTGAAAAAAATTTAGTTAGCGTAATTATATTGTAATAAATTTTTATCCTAAGAATTGAAATAAGTTCTTCTCAAAGCAGAAAACTTTGATGACAATATTATTTTTTGTAATGTACTAAGAGATAACTTAAAAAATTTTTATTTTAATGTCAACTTTTAAAACATTTTAATACTAAAAATTGACTATTTAAATGATATCGTGTCCAAATGAACAGGACTTAAAAGAAAAAAAATATATGTTCTAGTCCAGATTTTATGAGTAAACAGACATTTATCAAGTACTCATCATTATATGTTAATATTTGCAGTTGCAAACTTTGTGTTCAATATTACATAATATTGTAAAAGTATAGGAATTTAACAGATTTTCTAGGAAAACGCTGCCAAATACAACTTCCTATGATGAAGGAAATTTTTTATATTTTAGTGGCCACTGTGGTAATTAATGCCTAGTGCCATGTGTCTAGTGAGCACTTGAAATTTGTCTAAGGTGACTCAGAAAGTAAAGTTTAAAATTTTGATTTCTATTAATTTAAACTAAATTCACATAGTCACATATGTCTAGGAACAGATGGCAGGCAGCCAAGATATTGAATATGTAATTTTCTCAATTGATAAATAGTGCAATTAATGAACAGAAAATGTGACCTCTTTCAAAGTCTCATACAATGAAGATAAAGATCCAGCCATTTGATATTTGAAAATTTTCTATTAATTTAAGTAACTTTTAACATACTTACTGTTAATGCTCATGGATATTAATGCTCATAGATGAGTGAAAGATTCACTGAACTTTGAAGAATAGTTGAGAAAAATAGATCTTGGATCATTCAGGAAAAATTTATTAAAATAATTTTGTGAGCTTTTTGTTTTTATCCTTGTTAAAACTGGATAGTTTAGAGAAAATCTCCATTTTTAAAAAGTGATATTTTTTGTATTAACCATAATGTTAATGGTTTAAACAGACATTCATTTATTACTTCACCATTACTGTAGGTCAGTAATATGAGCATGACGTAGCTGAGTCCCCTGCTTCAGGGTCTCTACAAGGTTATAGGTCAAGGTGTTGGTGGGAGATGCAGTCTCATCCAAAGGCTCAGTCAGAGATGAATTCATGTGCTTATTATCAAGATTCAGTTTGTCAAGAACTGTTGGCCTGGTGTTTTTCATTTCTTGCTGACTGTATGTTGGATGCCCCCAAATGGAAGTATCTTTTCCATTTGGGTACTTCCATAGGGCAGCTCTCAATATGGAAGCTTGCTTCATTAGACCAAATGCTAGAAAACTGAAGAGAGAGCAATTACAAGAAAGATGGGAATTATATATTTTTTGTGATATAAATTCAGAAGTGGCATCCTATAACTTTTACCTTAGAAACAAGTCACTAAGTCCAGTCCAAACACAAGTAGGGAGGATACAAAAGAACACTAAATGAGGATGATTTATTGCCATTTTATAATCTGCCCATCACATTAACTAAACAAGATGTCATTTTTAGGAAGCATTTGATACTTCCCTATACCATCCACCTGAATTCCTGCAAAGAAATTCTGCTTTAAATATTAAGAAGAATTGGGAGATGATGAAGCCATCAGTGTGATTTTTTTACAATAAATTTACATCAGCAACCCAATACTACAAATATCAGTTTTTAATACTGTCAGCTGTGTTTTATGTGCTGTCAGTTGCTGAATGAAAAGTGAAAGCTGGAAAAATTCTACTACAGAAAGTTTTAGTTATCAACTCCTGAATGTCACATATTGTGTTTAATTTAGTATTGTCCAGTAGCTTTATTGTTTGCAACCTCCCCTTATTGTTAAGGTAATGCTATGTGGTCTTTGCCAATAATTGCACATAATCATATAAACACTCCTTTTCTCAAAAGAAGATTTGCTTCTGAGTTAAGAATGGGCAAGTTACTCTATTATAAGGTAAATAATTTATTACAGTCTCATAGTCTAAAAGACTGGTCATTACACAATACAGGCATTAATTACAAAAGGAATCCATACATTACATTCCTGTGAATTTCACTTGGGTTTTTTAAGTATATTTTATTGATTATGCTGCTACAGTTGTTTCATTTTTTTCTTTCCTTTATCTCCACCCTGCATTCCTTCCCTCCACATTCCTCCCCTTTAGTTCATGTCTATGGGCCATACATATAAGTTCTTTGGCCTCTCCACTTCCTATACTATTTTTGACTCATCTATTTTGTGTTCACCAATTATGCTTCTTATTGCCTGTACCTTTCCCTCCCATTCTTCCACCTCCCCCTCCACACTAAAAACCCTCTATGTGATCTACATTTCTGTGATTCTCTTCCTGTTCCAGTTGTTTGCTTAGTTTGTTTTTGTTTTTCTTTTTAGGTTCATTGTTAATAGTTGTGAATTTGTTGTCACTTTACTGTTCATAGTTTTGATCTTCTTTTTTTTAGATAAATCCCTATAACATTTCGTATAATAATGGCTTGGTGGTGATGAACTCCTTTAACTTGACATTATCTGGGAAGCACTTTATCTGCCCTTCCATTCTAAATGATAGCTTTGCTGGATAGAGTAATCTAGGTTGTGGGTCCTATCTTTCCATGATTTTGAATACTTCTTTACAGCCCCTTCTTGCCTGTAAGGTCTCTTTTGAGAAATCAGTTGATAGTCTTATGGGTATATGTTTGTAGGTAACTCTCTCTTTTTCTCTTTCTTGCTGCTTTTAAGATTCTCTCCTTATCTTTAATCTTGGGTAATGTAATTAATGTGTATTGGTGTGTTTCTCCTTGGATCCAGCTTCTTTGGGTCTCTCTGAGCTTCCTGGACTTTCATTTGTATTTCTTTCATCAGATTGGTGAAGTTCTCCTTCATTATTTTTTAAAATAAGTTTTCAATTTCTTGCTCTTCATCTTCTCCTTCTGGTACTCTTATGATTCAGATGTTGTCCCATAGGTTCCTAAGCCTCTCCTCATTTTTTGGAATTCTTGTTTCTTCATTCTGTTCTTGTTGAATATTTATTTCTTCTTTTTTCTCCAAATCATTGATCTGAATCCCAGTTTCCTTCCCATCACTGTTGGGTTCCTGTGTATTTTTTTCTTTATTTCACTTTGTATAGGCTTCATTTCTTCCTTTATTTTGTAACCATACTCAACCATTTTTGTGAGCATCCTGATTACCAGTGTTTTGAAGTCTGCATCTGATAGGTTGGCTATCTCTTCATCACTTAGTTCTTTTTCTGGAGGTTTTTTATTGTTGTTCAAGTGCAGTTCTCTTCATTTTCTTCCCATCATTCTCCTCTTTTTCTGGAGTTTTGATCTGTTCTTTCCTGTGAACCGTATTTCTTTCTCTCAGTGCACCTCTTAGCTTGTAAGGGTACCTTAGGTATTCTCAAGGGCAGGGCAACTCACCTTGCTGCACTTTGGTGCTGTATGTGGGGGAGGGGTCAGAGAGGTAACAATGCTGCTTGCTTGGCTCTTGCCCCACTTTCAGTCCCTTCTCTCACTTCCCACAGTCAGATTGTGCCTTTTCTGGTGCTGATTCCCAGGTTGGTGGGCTTGTGTATGTTTTAGCATCCTGTGGGCCTCTCCAATAGATTCTCCTGTGAGATTAAGAGTTTTTCTTCTGTGGTTGCAACCCCCAAAAGTTTTTACAGTCATAAGTTTTAAGGCTTGTTTCCTGCACTGTAACCCTGGGTTACACAGTCTCTCTCCTTTGCCAGTTGTTCCTTCTGGCTTATCCACACTGGAAAGTGGATATTCTGGTCTACTGCCCAGATTTGCCCACCCCTGTACATCACCTGCTGCCTTGTCTGCTGTCCTTCCTGCACTGGCTTTCTGTCTCTGCTCCTCCTACCAGTCTAGATGAATGTTTCTTTAACTCCTTGGTTGTCAGACTTTAATACAGTTCAATTTTCTGGCAGTTATGGTTGTTTCTTGTTTTTTTTTTTTAATTATTATTTATTTATTTTTAATTATTTTATTTTATTGTTGTTCAAGTACAGTTTCCTGCCTTTTACTCCCATCCCAGCCCACCCCCAGCCCATCCCTCAGCCATCCCCACCTCCCTCCCATTTCCATCCCCCCTTGTTTTTGTCCATGTGTCCTTTAAACTTATTTCTGAAAACCCTTCCCCTTTTCCCCTAAAATTCCCTCCCCTCTCCCCTCTGGTCACTGTCAGCCTGATGGTTCAAAAAAATTATGGTACATTTACACAATGGAATTCTATGCACCAGAAAGAAGGAGCTCCTACCCTTTGTGATAGTGTGCATGGAATTGTTTTTCTTGTTTTTAAATTAGCTGTTTTACTTCTTTTGGTTGTACAAGGAAGTTAAGCACATCTAGCTATGCCTTCCTCTTGGCAGGAAGCCCATGAATCTTCAGTTGGGTATTTTTAAATTGTTGAAGATTATGCATCCTTGAAATGACAGACTTTAACTCTGATCACACACTACTGACTGTATGTTGTATTATTTTTAAGAAATGACAGATTTAAAAAAATACGTATGACATGAAATTTAAATCTTATGCCAGTTTCTACAGGATAGAATTGTAAAATAATTAAGCTCATCCACTTGATGAGACATAATTCTAATACCATTCATACTAGTTTTTTTTTCCCAGACTAATTTTTTCCCTGCAGCGATGCCCAACATGAATCCCGTGAACCACATGCAGCCCAGGATGACAGTGAATGCAGCTCAACACAAAATCATAAATTTATTTAAAACATTATGAGAATTTTTTTGTGATTACATGTTGCAATATATTTAATGCGTGGCCCAAGACAACTCTTCTTCTTCCCGTATGGCCCAGAGATGCCAAAAGTTTGGACAGCCCTCCTACAGCTTTCAGTGTCCTTAATTTCTTTGCAGCATTTCAGCCTCGTGTATATGTCATCTTTTATTTTCCTTCTGTTTACAGTAAGCTTACATCAGCAGTGGTCAAAGTTTGTCATCTTTTTCTCAGGAGACACTAACTTCTAAATTTTCTCTTTCTACTTTAAGATGCTCTGCCAAAGTTTACCTATCAATTATCTACAAGTAAAATTAAATTCCCTGAATATTTACCTTCTCCAACATTGAATCTTTCTGATCTTTTACCATTCTTGCAATGTTTTGCTTCTTTTCTGCTTAGGCTCCTCTCCCTATGACCAACTTACATTCTTTGAACTTGATTTCTTCTCTGACTTCTTAAGTTTAAGTGTGCCTTATGATTGACATTTCTGCTTTTTTGCTATTTGCCTAGAATCTTTTTAGTCATTGTTCTTTGAAGAAGTTATTCACTTAAATGATGATATCTGAATTGGTGACTTTTAAATCAACATCTTCAGCATTGACATCACCTTTCTTGAGTATAAGTTCTGCTTGTGCATTGCACGCTGAGTGTTTACTCTGGCACAAATTTGTGTCTCCTCAGCTAACAGATAGTTGACACTGCATTATGTTATATTCTACCATAAACAAAGTTATCTTTGAACCCTATCTTTTATCCCTTCTGTCAAATTTAGCACTTTTCTCTCAACTGGTTAAGCTTAAAATAAAAATTATCTTTCACTCTTGACTTAAAACACTGAAATTAATGACTTTTCCAATTTCAAGTTTTCTCACCCCCAAATGTGCATAATAGTAAAACCCATATTTGAGTGTTGCTTTAAATATTTACTGACATAAAATATTCCATATGTTTAGCACAATGCCTGCCATGTAATAATCCCCTTTGTTGTCCTTATTTCTTATTTAGAATGTGATGATTTAGTATTTGAATATGTTCACCTTTAAAATTTTATAGTATTCTTGAAATTTCAGTTAAAATGTCTGTGAAATATTTTCAGAGCTTGACAAAATATATTTTAGTAGACAAGATTAGACTAGCAAATTCTGAAAAAGAATAAGTCTATATGTTATTGTAGCTGTCCTTACAGTTTAGTTTTATATCTGATAAACACTATTTGTGCAATAAGAAAAAAATTTCTAAAGAAAACAATTAATCAAAAAATTAAAAAATACTGTTGTTTGAACTGCAACAAATTAAAAATTTTATCCATAAAAAACTTAAAATAGGTTAAAAAGGCAAACAATTTTTAAGAAGGAAATATTGTTCATGAGTGTTTAAGGTAGTATATCAGCAACACATGATAGTACTTCTTTTATAGCCACATCATCAGTACTGATTATGGACATTAATAAGAAGAAATAAAAATAGATAAACTATATAATTTTATGAGTAAAACTTAGGATCTCATTAAGGTTTTAATTTCAATTTCTATTATAGGTAAATTTGATTTTTTCTCTGTTGATCGTTATATTTTTCTGTAAAAGTTACTTTGAAAAATAGTTGAGATAATGCAATGGTGATAGAGGACAGCTGTTGGAGCAGATCAACTTGTAGTTATACATTTCTACTTAAACGCTTTTAGTGGCACAATAGCAGATATTGCCCCATGCTCGATTAATTTCTTATCTGCACAGATATCTAAAGAAAGTTGAATGACCAGAGACAAAAGAAAAAAAAAAACTAAGTATTAAGCTAGAGTAGAATACAATCATGATGAGAGAGTTGGGTTTTCTAATATGGTCCAGAATTTAACCACATCTTATAAACTAATACAAAACCAGCACCAGTACTTTAAATAAACTCTATTGACTTGGAAAAGCATAGAAATGTAGAGATTCAGTAGAGAGACTAACACGGAGCAGTTTTGCTATTTAAAGGAAAAAACCCAAGGGATTGCAGAAGTGACATAATAGACAAGGAAAATAAAATACTTGTCATGTATTTGTTGTTGCAGAACAACAAATATTTCATGTTTCTGAATATTTAAGGCTTTGGAAGAAAAAAATTAGTGACAACCAGAGTTCAAACATGTTTGACTGGTGAACCTGTCTTGGAAGTTGGAGACCTCTACAGAGGATTACAGACCTATCTCCCCTGCAGTCATTTATTCACATTCCAAAGGGTTGCCAATATCTAAGGACCCTCCCCTCTTCTCCAAGAGAGCATTTGTTTATTTAGAGGGAAAGGGGAAGCTATGTGGTAGTTGTTATAATAATAATTCATAATCTCTGATTTCTGCTCCTATCCTAGAGACATCCTTTATTCAAGTCAGGGTCTATTTACCCTCATCACACCCTCTCAGGGAAGAGAAGGGGATGAGGAGAGCCTGTAAGGTTATTGATATAAATATAATAATGGTCTCTGATCCAAAAAACATCATGTTCACTTACCTTGTCTTGTAAACTGTTTACCTGTTTTGTCATTTGTGGATATTAAAAGCTACACAGACCTAAAGTGGAAAGTTAGATTCTCTCTCATTAATAAATGTTATTCTGATCATTATTGTATTCTTATAGTCACAGAGTGCATAAATAGTACTAGTTATCTGCAAAACACTTGGGCACTCTGGGCTCATATGTTTTCAGAAACCACACAGTTTTGAGAAAGGGGAATTGGTAGCAAATGGGATCAAATAAGAAACAAACACAGTAACAATACTTCTGGGCTCAAAGTCATGATACTCCCTAACATTTAATAAGCTGGATTTCCAATGTCCATAGAAGAGTGGTTCCCAAATAGAGTTTAAGAAATGAGAACAGATAGATATGGGCAAGTTCAGTGTACTGAGTTTTTTCCATAATGAAAAATTCACTCACTTTAAAGGAGCAGCCTGTATTCTGAGATTCGCTTTTTAGAGTTAAAACATTCTTTTAAACAATAATGATAATGGAAAATTATATTTTATCTTTTGGTTCATTAAATGGTGGTAAATGTCTCTATTATTATGTTGAAGTTGTATTTAGAATGAAAGCACATTCTTGGATCCACTGCTTTAAATGATTATATTTGTTACTGAGCTTGAGAAGAGTTTTAAGTCTTAGATGAAAGTGGGTGCCTTGAGTTAGGAGCTGGTAGAATGAACCCCAGGTTTGGATAACTCAAAGAATTGTGATGAACAAACAAATAAGTCATTGTTAAGTTTTTAAGTAGAAAATACATTGCTTTATTAATATCTGCACATGTATTTAAATATGCATAGTTAATATTTCTCTAAGAAATGAGAAGTGGAAAAATTTTTACATAAATACATAGAGGCAAATCAAATTATTTCCTCTGTAAGCTTCTTCTTAAGGATATTATTAATTTTCTCCCAAAATTAAAAAGCATTTAAACAGGAAGTATTATTGCTGAATATATTTTTACAGAAATTCTTAAGAAAACATCTTTAACTTAGTTATGTACTGAATTCTCCAGGGTTGATAAGCATTAGTTCCAGACAGCTAAGATGCTTAGGATCATTGAAGTTTAACAAATAATCAAGCCTTATCCATTGATTTTACTGTCTTTGTGATTTCACTATCTTTGTGACTCTTCACTGAGTTGGAGGGAAATTTAGTTTAATTTTGACACTGGTTTCCACTTCTACTATTTTACATATTAGTTAAACTCTGTTCCAGGAAATGAAATTGTGCTTATTTAAATAATATCTCCCTCAGGCAGGCCTACTCTCAGTGTGTGTGTTCAATAAATATTAGTTGACCTAGGGAAAATCAAAATAGAGAGAACAAATGTACAGACCATCAGTGGCGGTACCTGTAATAAACAATCTGTATATGAACTTGAAGCCACAATTCTGGTTCCAATGGTGGTCTATGTGGATACTATCTTTTGGGGGTTCACCTCAGTCAATAAATGGAAAATCATGAAGTGATATTAAAACAATTCCAGAGCTCATTTTCAAACACTGAAGACAAAGATCATGGCATGAGGATACCATTCAGAATGATTTTATCTTTTAAATTTTCTATGGATTTTCATTTCTTTCCTATCAGCTGCTCTGCATATGGGTCCCTGTCCTACAAGAGATCCCTTGTAGCTCTCAAAGGGTAACTCATTAATATGGGGTGGAGCAAAAGTAGGTTTACAGTTTTGAGTGTGCAAAACAGAGTTTATTCTTGTATTATTATTTATTAATTATGATATTATTTTCAATATGAACAACTGTAAACCTACTTTTGCCCCACCCTGTATAAAAAAAAGTACAAACATGCTGTCATAAAATGACAAGTCCCAAGGTTTTTTTGATGTGTGTAGAAGGATAAAAAAGATACCTGGTTAATTTCTGCAGGTATAAAAAAAGTATAAATGGTGATTTAATTTGTTAAATATTATTTAAATATATACACATATGTACATATAAATGTACATCAAAGTTATACACTACTCAGCAAGAATGAGATTTTAGATTAATTTTTTTCTTTTAATTTTATACATGAACTTGATCTAAGGATATTAATAAGTAATCAAGTAAATTCTGAGCAATTCTGAAATGACATTGTTCTGATCATATCTGGACTTTGGTTTATATTATGATCCTGAGATAATGGAGTCTATGAGGGAAGAACTGAGATAAAATATGTACAAATTAAGTAATAAGAAAGGTGATCAAGATAGAAGAAAAACTGGAGGAATTTTGGAGAAGACTGTGTCTTTAAGAAGACATATAGTGAAATGATAGTTTAAAAGGCTGTCTTCTAATTAAGAAGGGCTGGCGTGTTAAAGATTTATAAAGGTATTTATATGTATGTGTGCATATATGCATGTATCCTGGGTTACTTCAGAAGAATAAGACTAAGGTCAATGGATGAAGATACAGAAAAGTACATTTCTGTATAATTCAATTAAAATATAAAAAATTTAAACTCTTTGAAATGTGAATGTGAACTTATGAAGTGGTAAAACTCCTCGTTTTCTCCCTACTCCCTTCAAAAATTTCAGTCAGAGGTAAGAATATGTAAGTAAAGTGCATCTAAATCTTAGATTCTAGGGCTCTAAGAATGAAACTCAAATTATTTTCCTGAGTATGTATCAATTATAAATTCTTAGAAAATCATCAAGTACTTTATTTAATATTAGGCCAGATTCCTAAAACTATTAGTCATAAGAGTTTGGACTACTTCTAAAACCTGTTCAAAACATGGTACACAAATAAAAACTCAGTTTTCCACAAATGTATCCACTAGTTTTGTCTTTGAAGAAATTATGCAACTCTTAATTTAATGGAACCTAACCTCATGTTTTATCACTTCTCAACCTCCATTAAAATGTAAATGACTTGTTTCACTTGTTTTTAAAATTTATCTCTGACTCTTTCCATCTTTATATAGGGAGGCAATAAAATATAACAATGTATTTAAAAACTCATACCCACATCTGGCTTAGCAACTTACTGGCTTTGTGACCATGGATAAACTCATAACCTCTCTGGGATATTAATTCTTAACCATTCACTGACTAACTGTGAGTATCAGATAGTATAATGTATAGTGTAATGTAGCCTTACATAGAGCCTGACTCACAATACTACCCACTAATATTTTTGACATTCAGACCAATTGATTTTTCTGAAAATAAGTATGGTGCATACTCTCCAAGTATTGCATAACTTAAGGAGTTTGAAGTCTTGAATATTTTCCAAGTTCTCAGTATATGTTTTCATTGGAATAGCTACTTATCCATTCTAGAGATGTTCGTTAAAAAGGTACAATGTGTCATTCTGTTAGGTTCTGTTATAAATATATAACAAAAATCCAATGAAAACAATGATAAATAGAATTTGTTTTATTTATATTAAATAAAATAAACAAGAGCCTAGCCTTCATAGAGGTCATAGATTAACACAGACAAGTAAGCAATTATACTAAATATCATTAGTACTATGATAGCAAGTATGACTATATAATTTATTATACTTAAAGTAGCATTTTACATTAGCTATTTTCTCAGTCAATAAATATGAGAAATGCTTAACTATAATACCAGGAGGGCTAACAGGTCTGTGTGATTTCTTCACTTTAAGAAATTCTCCCTCAGAATGGAAGCCCTGGCTGGCATAGCTCAGTGGATTGAGTGCTGGCTGCGAACCAAAGTATCGCAGGTTCGATTCCCAGTCAAGGCACATGCCTGGGTTGCAAGCCACAGCCCCCAGCAACCGCACATTGATGTTTCTCTCTCTCTCTCTTTTTCCCTCCCTTCCCTCTCTAAAAATAAATAAATAAAATCTAAAATAAATTTTAAAAATATTTTAAAAATTAAAAAAAAGAATTTCCCCCTCAAAGTTCTATGAAAAACTGTGATAAAATGAGTTGATAATTTTATATAATACCGAAGTCAACATACAGCAAAAAAATCATCTTTCATTACTCATATAATTGTGTAAACAATAGTAATCAGAAATATTATGTAATGATCATTTAAAGACAAATATTGAAAGTAGATAAAACTAGGAAAAAATAAAAGGTGAGGAAAACACTTTCAAGAACCTTATTAGCCTCTATATAATCCTTAATATCTGTTTTCCCTCCATTGTAATTAATTAACTCTAGTAAAAATCAATTAGCTAATAATGATTTTATATTTCTGTATCACAATTTTGATTTGATTAAGCATCCTTAATATTTGGGAGAAAAACACATTGAATTTGTGAAAAAATCCAGTGATTTAGTAGGTGTCTCCTCCTTCAATGATCTTATGATTAAAATTTAGCTTATGGCATTCTCTGGGGAAATTATTTGTAGCTATGTTCTGAAGCGGGGAGCACACCAAGGAAAAAGTTGCTGAGATGTGTTTGAAAAGAAATGGCAGGTACGCCAATATATTTAGGGGGAAATGTATGATAGCTGTGTTTCTTTAGGTAGAATGTGAGTGAAGTCAACTATATTTAGGGTTTCACCTGATTGTGCTTATTTTATTCAATTAAAACCCAAATTAAAGTCTTATTTATCTCAAAGATGTTTGGGTGAATTAGATTGACTTTTTATACTCACTAAGGTGATATTCACTCCTCAAAAGGTTAAGACAATGTACACATTGTATATAAAGATACCATACCTAGCACGTAATTTCCACTTGCAAGTTGAGCAAAATATAACCATTCACAGTAATTATATTTCAATGAATTAAACACATTTAAGCCCTATGGTGGAATAAGTTATTTTTAAAGCTCAAATTGAGTAGTAGATTGTCCTGGGCTTCAATCTGTTTTGCCACTCATAGGTTAGTGAGACATTGGACTAAGCATCTGAATTTCTGTTTGCTTTATCAAAATAGGAGTCTTTTGGTTACAAGTGACTAAAAACAACATAAAGTATCTTAGGCAATTAGGATAATGCATTGGCTGATGTAATAAGAAACTGAACCAAGGGCAAAGATGAATCTTGGGGATGCCCGGAAGTAGAGTATCCAATACCACAAGATTTCTCTCTTCACTACCATTTACCTCGTTTCTCTTATGGTTAACCTTTTCTTCATGGTCTTTTTAATAGAAAGCACAGATCTATTTTCTTACATCTAATGGCAGGCATCTCACAGAAGAGCTTTGATTAAGCTGACCTACATGAATTGTCCATGTACAAATCCAGGCAAATGGAATCAGGTACTTGACAACAACCATTAGAATGCCATGACTGAAATGAGAGGAGCTTGTCGATAAATAATCACATATTGACCAAATAAGGTAGAAGTGTTGAGTATTGAAAAAAAGTAGACTTCAACTATGTTAACAAGGTTTTTGTGGGAATTATAAATTTATAACTAAGACTGGTACATATTAAGCATAATATATATAAATTTTGTTTTCCTTACATTTCTTCTCTTAGGGATGGCAGAACAATTGAAATAGACTCTAACATTTTACTTTTACTGGATCTTCTGTCTCTGTAGCCAAACTGGATTTATTTTATCTCTTCAAGAATTCTTTTGAAATCCAAGCTTGTTTAATTAAAAAAGAGTCTCTACTGAAGAAAATAGCATAATGTTGTAGTCGATAAACACACATGTTTCATCATACAGACTTGAATTCGACTCTCACTTTTGCCACTTGCAAGCAGTTTCCTTGTCTGTAAAATAAGAATGAGGTAATTTTAAGACTGCAATAATACCTATGAATTTATTAACAGAGTGTCCAGAAACCAATATATAAATGATAGTTATTATTAGGATAGTCGTGGAGCTCCTTTATTTTCCAAGGAACCCTAACATGTCAACTTGTCTTATCTAGAGAAGAACCTGATGACCTGAGGATGGCCAGCAGTATTTGTTGAGTGTCATCCCTTAGTGTTCTTAACCTTTAAATTTAATTTTCTGTGCAGAGACACACAGAGGTTTTTCTTTTAATTTTTAATAAAGGAAGAAAAACAAAGACACTGTAAATCAATGGGCAGAGTAAATTAAAAGTTCATCAGTTGTGAATCCTTATTTCAATTTTTCCATTCACATATTTTGTGATTTTGAAGATGTCTCTAGCTTCTTTCTTTATTCTACCTGGCCTAATTTCTTCATTTGTAAATCTGAAATGAAATATTACTTCTTAATAGCATAGTTTTCTTGCAAAAAAGTAATGATAAAAGCTACTATAAAAAGTCAATGTTTGATAGTGAGCTATAATTAACCTGTGGGATCAGGTTGTTAAAGAAGATATATGGTACACTGCATGTTTTTATTACTTACATAAGTTAAAGCAGGTATTAAATATTTCAGTGAATCTGAAAGTTCTGATCTCTATTAAGTTTAAAAAAACACTGAATGCATTCTTGTATTATTATTTATTAATTATTATATTATTTTCCACATAAAAAAACTGTAAACCTACTTTTGCCATACCCTGTATATAATAAAAAAACATAAAATAGTACAACTTAGATGAGTGAATTTTATGCCACATGATTATATCTCAATAAAGTTATGTATATAAATATATAAAAATATATCACATACATGATATATAAGAAAAAAATCAATGGTTTTAAGATTGGAGTCCTAGTTATATAGGGATACTGAAGTCATTATGGGGTCATTATAGTCCTTATTAAAAAGCCTAATGAAAACCATATGTTCAACCTGACTAGTTCTGAATAAATTATAACTTACTAGTTATAATTAGTTTTCAAAAAAAAGTAAAGTATTTAGTGTTTTGTGTGCCTTTCTGATCACAATCTTGTTTTTTGTAATGGATTTATCACCCTCTGCTCCACAGCTTCTCACCCCACTTAACAGCTGGTTGGAACAAGGGCCCTATAGACCATGGAAAGATGGTCCTTGTCTTAGGCTTAGGTAATAAAACTTCTAAGGAAGCATATGTGCAGTAAACATAAAGAGTGTAGTCTATGCATGGCATATCCTGCAGCTGGAAAAATATATGCATGTGGTTTGGGTAGTTGGCTTGAGTTCTATACAAAAAAATGACAATCATGAGAAGAAAAGATAAAAAGAGAGGAGACCCTGAAATGTGGAGAGCAACTCTGATTTTTTTCAGGTTAGTAAGTTATGTCTGTACATCATTGTCTGACTTTTGAGTGTCAGAAAAGACTTAACTCTGAATTTTCAAGTAATTAGGGTCCAGAGCACAATTTAGAAGTAGTAGAAGGTAAACTTGATCTAGTTAAGTAAAGCAAGTTACTAAGAATCAGTGAATCTGAGGATGAGATCAGAAATGTGAAGTTTATACCAGAGACAACATGGAGTCAGGGAGACCCAGAGATCCTTTCAGAAAGTCTGTGGAAGTTAAATGATAACAGCCTGTGCCACTCAAGAGTCCCTGTGCCTTCCACCTTTTGTTTCATCTATATAAACTCTTTCCCTACTATATTGTATAAATATCTAATTTTCCCAAAGTTATTTATATTCTAACCTTATCATTATTTCCTATAAGGAATGTAAAATACCAGTGATCAAGCTAAGACAGATATGGTTTGGCATATGAAAGGTCTTCCCATCTCCACTCAAATGAAAGTGTAAGATATCCTGCCAACTCTGCTCTACACAAGGGTACCCATAGCTTATGTAACCTAAAAATATGGAGCAGAATATAAATTTGGATGTGTAGATTGAAGATGTAGATTCAAGAGTCATAAAACAAAAAAGAAATGAAACTAATGTATTTATTTCTACAAATATTTATTAAGGATTTGCTATGAGCTAGACACTCTTTTAGCTGATGGGAAACAATAGTGGGGAAGAAAACCACACACAGAAATGCTTGCCATTTTGAATTTTATATTCAAGATGAGAGAGAGATAAAAAATACATATATTAATAAACAATGCATATATTCATAAATATGCAACTAATTATATTCAAAATTAGTAAGTACAGAAGGGAGAGAGGATGGAAGGACTGGAAAACAGAAAAAAACTGTGATTTTAGATAATAAGAAAGACAACATTAAGAAACTGAGCATACTGGAATGGAGTGTAGGAATTAACTAGGTGAAAATCTACAGAAAAGTGCATTTTAGCAGAGAAATTAACTGTCTTGCCACCATAGTGACAGCTTGAAAGAGAAGGGCAGTGAAACAATAATCCTTGCCATTGTCATTAATATCCATCATTTTCTTTCTGCACCACACATTCTATATTTCTCTCACCTTAGACCAACACCGCAGCTGGTCTAGGTTGCTGTTTGCTTACTGGTATAACCTACACAGTCCCCAGGAATTTGAATCTTTAGCCATCTTTCATTCACTGTTATCACTGGGCACAGACACACCAAGAAATTCCCCAGAAAATCCCTTTTATTTCAGTCATAGCCCTCACTAGGTCCATTGCATAGGCTCAACCCTAGCTCTTGAAGATGCCTAGACAAAATTACCCTCTTCTCCTGATAGTACAGTTGGTATCAGTGGCATGAAGAGACCAGGGAGACTAAGGAATAATTGTAACTTCAAATTCAGAGGGACCCTTGCAGTGTCTTCTAGCTGAATTGTTTCTACTGAAAACCAGCACTTCTAACCAACCAGAGCTTAAGATAACAGGACTAGAATTCAAATTCTATGAATGGTTCCCTGAAAGTGAAAATAAAAGAGCTAATGCTACTTCCACCTCTTGGTCCTTAGATCCATATATTCAATCTATGGAGGGCAAAGTTCATATATCAATTGTTAGTCCAATACATATGCCATATCCTGGAAGTCAGCACTCCGATCTAAACAATGCTGTACCTAATCTGGTGCGTTACTTGAACCTTTAAACTGACAATTTTTTCTGTGCAAGTTAGTCAACTGCTTTTAAATAATGGGTCATGAGACTGGTGTAGCCCATGCTATACAATGTGATTGCCTCAATCTGATTTAAAATATGGCAATGCTCTGCATCAATATTGTATGGAATATCATGTTAATCAACAGCTATTCTGTAAGCCCTCAGCAGTGCTATCTGTGACATTATGGACAAAAGAAGCTAATTCATATCCTTTGTAGGACTCAATTCAAATAGGAACAAGTCACTCTTCCCCCTAGCAAATGGTTCAATAACATTTGCCTTCCACCCCTGAAAAAAGCTGTCTTTAAGAAATAATGGTATTTCAATTACTCAGCATCAGTCTTAGATGTCTGGTGGGTCATTCTACATTGTCATTAGTAAATCAGGGATTTGAAATAAGAGATTCTAATGGTACAGGATTTGTATATATTCTCCACCTCTGTCTCCATGGTTACTTTCTTCTTTGTCACAACAGCAAATGACTGAAGAGAAACTGGCTAACATCTATTGTATGGATCATCCTATCTGTCTGGAATGTTTTGGAATTTCTTTCATGGTACATACTCTAATAGCCGTATGCTCTGTGGCTCTTGTTACATAAACACACACACACACACACACACACACACACAGATTTACTACAGAGCTTCTTGTCTATAATATTCAAATTTTGTTTCTTACAGGGCTTTGATCAGCAAAAGCTATTTCCCCACAACTGAGGATCCCCTGTGTATCCATGTCAAACAACTTCTCTTCTTGTAATAGTCAAGTCTGCTCTCTTAGGAAACTGCTCTCTCATGATTCATTAAGGCAACCAACCCCTGAGTGGACCTTTAGTGACAGTTACAACAGCTAGAACAACATAATGCATCTATGTAGTAATCATTTTTGTTGTTATTTTCCTTTTTTTCAGTTGGTAATATGAATTTCTCCATAAAGTTATGTTATAGTTTTCCTATAGGGACAATAGAAGTAGGTAACATGAAAGTTTGGGTCACTCGCGTATATAATTTACTTATGCCCTTTGGACATTCTTGGACCCAATCCAAACAAAATACACAATTTGTATTATACAATGGCTACTGTGTCTATCTAATTACATAATTTGGTGGATCTGACAATGCCAAGTTCATGGTAGATAACATCAGTTGCATAGTCATCTGATGTTTTTGGTAGGACATTGACAATGTTGAAGTTTATCTGAGCCCTTTTGCTCCAAGAAAACATCAATGGTTAAGAAATCTTCCCATGAGCACCTCATGAGCAAGAACCATCTAATTTTGCATAGTCTAAGACCTATCTCCAACTTTCTTGAATATTTTGGATAAGACTCATCTCTAACTTTTGTCCTTAGTTTTATAAGACTCACATATGATTCATTTGTCTACCTGTATCTAATCCTAGGTCCCTTCCTTTTCTTTGAGACATTTCTGATTAGTGAATGTCTCCCCATTGGAATCAGCTAAATAAAACTATCTAATTGTCTGCTACACTTTGTCTTTCATGACATTTTGTCTTTTTAGAACCCTATAGTATGCTAGGAACTATTTTACAAATGGCAAGTACTTCTTTCTACATTCTTAAGATGTATTAATAGTAATAATTTAAATTAGTTTTTATTTTTTAAGTTATTAGCTGTTTTGATATTTAAAATGATGTCAAATTACATTTAAAAACCATTGTCAACATCTATTGAGATGCTGGTTTTCTACTACTACTATGATAAATAGCACGTAAAAAGCAATATTTAATATTAAATCAACAAAGTATAAGGATATATTTTACTTGATTGTATAGATTAATGGTTTGCTATATTATTTAATTTGAATGCACAATGTTTTTATGTGTATGTAGTCATGTATCTGTCAGTATTGTTTTGGGGTAAACTTTTAATTTTTAATCAGATAAATGCACTACTTTCATTTCACTAGCTTTATAAAATTAATTGTGAATTATGCCATATTTTTAATTATCTGGAATATTTTTATAATATAGGAATTATTAATTTTCTGATTTAAAAATAATTAATGTTCATTTTTTCTTTTAATTTTATTTTATCGGCTATGCTATTACAGTTATCCTCACTTTTCCCCTTTACCCACCTCTTCCCAGCACCCCGCAATCCCTCAGGCAATCCCCCCACTATTGTTCATATCTGTGAGTCATTCGTATAAGTTCTTTAGTTACTTCATTTCCCATACTGTACTTTACATCCCCGTGGCTTTTCTGCAACTATTAGTTGCACTTCCTAATCCCTTCACCTCTTTACCCACTCTCCCACACTCCCCTCCCATCTGGCAACCATCAGAATGCTCTAGTCTTATTTACTGGTAGATATATCTTTAATATTAAATCAAATCATTTTAATTATAATACTTATCTAGCGATTACATTCTGAGTCATTATTGAACATTTATTTTTCAGGAAATAAGATAATTTAAAATAATTGTTAGTGTGCATTTTCACACTTTTTTTGTAATTAATATATATGCACTTTTTTCTCTATCTTCAGGTATTATCGTTACAAATCAGTGCAAATGTTATGGATCTTACAAACTGATGGTCTTAATATAACTAATATTTTGAAGAGAAAGAGAAAATATTAGGCTATTTTAAGAAATATTTTACAGGTATAGATTTTGCATAAGATATTTTGAGTAATTTGAAAATACAACTTTAAATGCTTAATGATTTACATAATTTATATATTAGACTGTTTTAAAACAACATGTATCATATATTCATTAAAAACCTTCAAAGAGAAAAGAAAATTGTATTTACTTTGATCTATATTTTGTTTCCTGAGTCAGCTTCCCAATGCCTTCACCAACCCTGGGGTAGGGAGAGCATTCCTAGAATTATCCCAGGATGATTGACAATGTAACTGTCCATTGCAATGTGAGGTAAAGCCTACTTTTGTGAAAGCTGCAGCCGGATCTTTTGGCCTCAGCCACAATTATACAGAAGTGTGGAAGCAGTATAATTTTCTTAAGTGAGACAACAGTGCAGTGTCTGAGGGCCAATACAAAACTTGGTTCATCTTTTTCATACTGTCAGCCCAGATTTAAATTACATGGGTGCTCAATCTCATTTTAAGGTTATTTTGTTGTGGAAAAATATACATCAGTATGTTTAACAGTGGTTATATCTTGATTTAGGGATTTCAAATTATTTTATTAATTTGTTTTTATATTTCTATCTTGTATTTTCCCATGATTATTGTATATTACCTGTTTATAAAGCAGCAAGGAGAGATATAAAGTGAACAAAATATTACTGGAAGTATATCTGCTAAAATAGTTACAGGGACTTTTGAAAAATTCAATTATTGATGATTTTCCTCTCTCTTCTTTGCCTAATGCCTGCAAATTTCTAAAAATGATCATCAGAAAAAAGTCAGTTTTATAAAAAAAAATGCCTAAATAACAATCTACCAAATGTGGAATGAGGGTGATAAAGTCATTGTGGTGAACAAGAACAGAAAATTATTTTACTCTACTCTTGAAATTGACCTTCATTCTCTGAAAATGTTTAAACTTTATCCTGTATTTTTCTCATGATTTCAAGTGTTAATGCCTCATTTTATTTGGGCTTTGAATGTTATTGTTTTTCTTAAGCCCATATCACTTTTTATTTGTATTTAATTTTTTGGATATCAAGTTCCCAACTCTATAACCACTGCTCACTTGATGGATGCTCCCCTTTCCCAATTTATTCATGACTGTCACTTTACAGCCATTTAAGATCAGGATGAGCCTTTCATGAGCTCAAAGTGGAGTATCTCTGGGGATTACCATAACTAATCAATTAGCAATTGAGCAATTTTATTATAAATAATCTCAAATGCATTATACAATATTAGCTGGTTGAAATGAAACTAGTAATTCCATTTTAAGCCGATGTTTGCAATAATGTCTCAAAATAAGTAAGTGGTAAAATCCCTGATAAATAACTAGGCAAGGCAAATTTATTTAAATCTGTATTTAAGAAGTGGTTAACCAGGCTGTTTTCATGTATTGAGGAATGTGGGTCATTTAAAGAGGAATGAACTATTTTCTAAAATCAATAAGTTATGGAATAATGAGAAAATATTTTATAGTGTCCTCTGTGGGCACATTAATGCTTTTCTAGAGGCTGCATAATTGCTTTGCTCATTTATTTGAAGAAAAGATTGGAATGTTTCCTTTGAAAGGAAACTAAATTAGAACTGTGTCAAACTCCAGAGCAGCTAATCTCCAAGGGTTCGTGTGCAACAGTCATTCTTTGGATTCTTACAATGCCCCTTTGCAGCAGTAAAATTGATTCCACTCAAGAATCTTTTCAGAAATCAAATGCATCTGTATTGCTACAATTTTATCTTTGGGCCTTTACATCCTCCTTCACTACTTTAACTCCATGTACCCCATTTCTATATTTACTAGCTGTATTGTGTGGTTACAGGTATGGATTAGTGATTGTTATCAGATTAAGACTCTATTTATATTTTACATATTTTTCCTTTAAGTGGGTTGGGCAGGACATATTGTGCAAGTAATTTTACAAAGTATGTCCAGAAGGCATCTGGCCATGTAATATGAAAAACAGAGATATTTATTGAAGAAGATACAAAATACAAGAAACATTGTACACAGGACAATGATGCCTCAAAGTAGGTACCTTGGGACCTCACACAGGAGTCCAAACTGCCATCAACCACCCTGTCATATTTTCCTGAATCTTATCAACAGTCTAAAATCTCTTTCCTTTCAAAGGCGATTTTAGTTTTGGGAAAAGCCAAAAGTTGCAGAGTGCCAAATCTGGGCTGTAATGGGACTGAGTCACCTGGATGATTTGATGTTTTGCCAAAGAAATATGCACAAGATGTGATGCATGAGTGGACATGTTGTCCTGTGAAGCTGCCAATCAACAGTTGCCCATAGCTGCAGCCTTCTAAATCACCTGAATAGTTTTCGTGGAGAAATCTTCAAGCTTAATGCAATATTTGATGCATATTCCTTGCACTACTCACTCAGTCATTTTGAATGTAACAATCACACAGTACACATGCTCACTCAAAAACTTCCACAGTCCCCATTGACTAGTAAAGTGAAGATGTCATTGTTCATGCATGTGCATTCCAGTCCACTCTCCTTGGCTGCCAGATTACATTGATGTAGTAAAAACTGTTCTCATTATATTAACAATGGACGGACTTTTTCCAGACAATTTATACATATAAAGAGGTGAGGCACCTGTTACAGATTTCTAGTTGTAGCAAGTGTAGCCATGTTATTTTATTTGCTTGTTTTGATCCAGGATTAACTGAAAATAGCAAAGGTTTTAGGTGAGAAGAAGTGAAACCCATCTTATACTATTAATTTTACATGATTATACTTCAGAGCTACAAAGAGTAAACAGTAGGCTGGAGCTTCCTATTTTATCTTAAGGAAGAGATAACCATCTCCAGTGAGATGAAGAGAATGTTCTGAATTTGTCATTTAGACTTTTAAGACATCTTCCTATATGTTTTAGGGATACTAGATTCTAACCTGAAAGCCCAATTTCTAGACTCAGTGTTTTTATATTTATATATGCACTTTCTTGAAAAAGTCTTGAGAAATAGTTCCAGGTCTTTCTCTACTACCTGAGTATTAACTGCTATGGTGTATTCCCTTTGCTTTGGCTATTATTGTGTAAGAACTATGGCTATTGAAAGTCTATTTTAAGTTCATACCACAGGGGCACAATATGTTTACATAGAATCCTAGCTGAAAATCTTTTCCTTCATTGAAGAATGTCTTGATTTAAAACAGCATTGCTGGTGACAGCCTCTCTGGGTTATTTCACATCTGTGGTGTTATGAGCCACTGGTCTCTGCTTTCTGCTGAAGGATAGGCCTGGTGACAAAAATCAAGATGAAGAAACCAAAAACATAGTTCAGATGAACAAACACCAAAGTGCCAACTTGTTCATTGAGCCAAGAGACATTTCTGGTACAAGTGATCAGCTATATCTAGAATTTTAGTTATGAATGAGTTTATTCTAAATGGCTATGGTTCTAGGGATATGGTGAGAATGAAGGCAATGCAAGATGAAAGGAGGGAAAGAGAATGCCAGTATTGTTTGTCTTATTTGTAAGCATGACTAAAACATTGGGGTGAGTTTGTATAAGTACTTATGGGCATTAAAGAAGCAGGACTTAAGGAACTGGGAAAAACAGAAACTAGCAAAACCAAGCCATTTGACAGATTTATCTGTGAAAAGTGTTAAAATGTAGACACTGTTTTTGAAGATCATCTAGTAAGAGACACTTTTGTGAGAATCAGAAAACATACTCCAGAAGGAAAATAAAAACATGGTTACTATAAAAAGATGACTGTAACTCATAGAATCCAAGTTGAAGAGAAGTACAGCTGGGTTTCTTGGGATGTAAATTTGGAAACCACAAAGGTAAGCTACTTTCTTATCTCTCAGGGCCACTTTATACTTCTCTGTGTATGTTCTTGCATAGAAGGGTAAAATAAATGTCCCTAGGCCTTCTACCTCCTCCCTTACTAGTCTAAGTCTACACACCCCATTTCAGTGTTTATTAACTGACACTGTACATGAGTTTCTTAGAAGCATACAACCTATCAAAACTGAATTATGAAGATATTAAAAATCTGAAGAGACAACTAAGAAAGAAGATGAAACTGTAACCAAAAACCTGCTAACACAGAGGAGCCCAGGACCAGATGGTTGCACTGGTAAATTCTACTAAACATTTAAAGAAAAACTAATGCTAGTTCTTCTCAAACTTTCCTCAAAAATTTAAGTAGAGGTAACACTCTCAAACTCATTTTATGAAGCCAGCATTACTCTGATACCAAAACCAGACAAGAACATTATAAGAAAACTACAAATAGCCCCAATGAATATAATTGTAAAAATTCTCAACACAACACTAGCAAAGTGAATTTAGCAGCACATTAAAAGGATTATACACTATAATCAAGCAGTAATTATTCCTGTTATGCAAAAACGTTTTGATATACATGAACATAAATCAATAAGTGTAAAACACCATATTAACAAAATGAAAGATGAAAATCATATATATGATCATCAATAGGTCCAGGAAAAACATTTGACAAAATACAGCAGCTTTTCAAAATGAAAATTCTCAGCAATTTGGGCACAGAAGGTACATACCTCAATATGATACAGGTCATGTATGTCAAGCCCACAGGTGATATTATACTCAAAGGTGGAAGGTTGAAAGTTTTTTCCTTTAAGGTGATTCTCACCACCCCTATTCAATATACTAATGAAAGTTCTGGCCAGAGCAAACAAGGAAGAAAAAGAAATAAGGCATCCAAATAAGAAAGGAAGAAAAAAAGTTGTCTTGGTTACAGATAATATAATCTTTTTTATAGAAAATTCCAAGAATTCCACCAAAGAAACTGTTTGAACTAATCAATGAATTTGGTGAGGTTGTAGGATAAAAAATTAATATAAAAAATCAGTTGTGTTTGTATACACTGATGATGAACTATCAGAAAGAGATATTAAGCAATTTCATTTACAATAGCCTCCCAAAGAATAGAATTCTGAGGACTAAATTTGTCCAAGGAGGTTAATGATCTGTACACAGAACACTATAAGATATTAATGAAATAAATTGAGTAAGGCACAAATGAAGCAGAAAAATTAATATTGTTAAAACATTCATACTACCCAAAGGCATCTATAGATTTGATGCAAACTCTATCAAAATTCCAGTGGCTTTTAGTTTTCAGAGAAATAGGGAAAATAATCCTAAAATTTATGTGGAACCACAAAAGATCCTGAATAGGCAAAGCATTACTGAGAAAAAAGTACAAATCACATTCCTAGTGGCTAGCAGAATTTAGTACTTACTAACCTCATTCAAATATCACTTTCTGTCTATATATAAATTAACTAAATGCCAATTTATGTCATAACTTTCCCCTTTTTGGATAGTGATATGTATTGTTTGAAATTCTGTTAAAAAAAGTTAAAAATGTTTTAGACCTTATATTATAGATCTCGATGTCAACTTGTAATTGTGTAAGTGAATATGAGTAAATTTAATGTTCAAAATCTGAAGGAAAAATTTTCTTTTTTTTTTGCTTTTATTTTTTTACTTTTATTTTTTTTCATTTTATTTTAATTATTGTTCAAGTACAATTTTCCATGTTTTACTCCCATCCCAGCCTGTGCACCCAGCCTTCCCCACATTCCTCCCATTTCCACTACCCCTAGCTTTTGTCCATGTGTCCTTTATACTTGTTCCTGTAAACCCTTCCCCATTTCCCCTGACATTCTCCTGAAATTCCCTCCCCTCTCCCCTCTGAACACTGTCAGCCTGTTCTCTATTTCAGTGTCTTAGGTTATATTTTGCTTGTTTCTTCGTTTTGTTGATTAGGTTCCTGTTAAAGGTGAGATCATATGGTATTTGTCTTCCACTGCTTGGCTTATTTTGCTTAGCACAATGTTTTTCAGTTCAATTCATGTTGTTACAAAGGGTAGGAGCTCCTACTTTCTTTCTACTGCATAGAATTCCATTGTGTAAATTTGCCATAGTTTTTTGATCCATTCATTTACTGATGGGCACCTAGGTTGCTTCCAACACTTGGCTATTGTAAATTGTGCTGCTATGAACATTGGGTGCATAGGTTCTTTTGGATTGGTGTTTCAGGGTTCTTAGGATATAATACTAGCAGTGGAATTGCTGGGTGATATGATAGTGTACATAGAAAGTCCTATAGACTCCGCCAAAAAGCTGCTTGACCTAATAAACAAATTTGGCAAAACAGCAGGATACAGGGTCAATATCCAGAAATCAAAGGCATTTTTGCATACCAAGAATGAAACAGCAGAAACAGAAATCAAGAAAAAATCCCATTCAATATAGCAAAAAGAAAAATAAAATACATAGGAATAAATCTAACCAAGGAGGTAAAAGACCTATATGCAGAAAACTACACAACACTGAAGAAAGAAATCATGGAAGACACAAACAAATGGAAACATATACTGTGTTCATGGATTGGAAGAATTAACATCATCAAAATGTCCATACCACCCAAAGCAATTTACAGATTCAATGCAATACCTATTAAAGTACCAATGACATATTTCACAGACATAAAACAAATACTTCAGAATTTATATGGAACCATAAATGGTCCCAAATAGCTGCAGCAATTTTGAGAAAGAAGAACAAAGTAGGAGGGATCACAATACATGATACCAAACTCTATTACAAGTCCACTGTAATCAAAACAGCCTGGTACTGGCATAAAAACAGGCACATGGACCAGTGGAACAGAACAGAGAGCCCAGAAATAAAACCAAGTCTCTATGGTCAATTAATATTTGACAAAGGAGCAGCAATGTAAAATGGAGTAAAAATAGCCTCTTCAACAAATGGTGTTGGTTGGGAGAACTGGACAGGTACATGGAAAATAATGAAACTCGAGCACCAACTTACACCATACACAAAAATAAATTCAAGGTGGATAAAGATTTAAACATAAGCCATGACACTATTGAAGTCCTAGAGGAGAACATAGGCAGGAAAATCTCAGATATTTCACACAGCAACATTTTTACAGATATGTACCCCAGAGCAAGGAACATAAAATAAAGAATAAACTAATGGAATCTCATCAAAATAAAAAGCTTCTGCACAGCTAAAGAAAATAGTATTAAGATCAAAAGAGAACCAACTGTATGGGAAAACATATTTGCCCATGATACCTCAGACAAGCGTTTAATCTCCAAAATGTACAAAGAACTTACACAATTCCACCCTAAGGAGACAAGCAACCCAATTAAAAAATGGGCAAAGGACTTGAACAGACACTTCTTCAAGGAGGACATACAGAGGATCCAGAGACACATGAAAAGATGCTCAATATCACTAGCTATCAGAGGGATGCAAATTAAAACCACAATGAGATACCACTTCACACCAGTCAGAATGGCCATCATAAACAAAGCAACGAACAACAAATGTTGGAGAGGTTGTGGAGAAAAAGGGACCCAATACATTGTTGGTGGGATTGCAGACTGGTACATCCACTATGGAAAAATTTTCTTGAGTCTGAAAATTTTAAATAACCAACAAAAGACTTTGAAAACAACCATATGCCTGGGGGAGGTGGAAACGTAATAACTAGAAGCTGTTACTAGGCTCTTTTTAGCAATTTGATTTTATCACATAAATTGAGTGTTTGTTCCAAATCAATTGCTTCTTTTCAATATTTATACAATGCATGTGTACTTTATGTCTGTCTTGCTTTGCAGATTTTAAAACAAATGGAAACTGTAAGGGAATCTTTTGGATAAGATTCAAACTTTTGGCAGAATCTTAAGTAATAAGGGCCAGTTCTTAATCAAATAGTTTGCTTTAGTTTCATTGCCACTTTCAAACTTTGAACCAATGTTGTTTAATGGCCCATTCATCTTCTATGTACACTTTTATTCTTTTGAAGTAATAATATGAGGAATATAGAGCATAATGATAATCTAAATTTTCTTTACTTGGTGTGTTCATATTTCCAAAATTGATTTCTGTTCATGTCAATATTTTCCATTGTGTCATAGAAAGCAAACAGTGAAATGGATTTCTTTATTTCTTTATTATCCACACTATTGACACTTTCCTGTTAATATTTGAGATATTTTACTATAAACATTTTCTTCTTATATTTTTATCCCCACCCAATGACATTTTTTCATTGTTTTTAGAATACCTGATAATTTCTATTCTCCATTTAATTAAACCTGATTTTTAAAATAACAATCACATTTTTCTGTTCTGGATAAAGCTATGGTGCAGTAGTATAGATAGGAGTGAAATGAAGCAGAAAAATCTCACAGATGCTTGTCAGAACTCAAACTCTTTGGTATAAAAACATGTCAATTTTGGTATAGCAGCCCCAAGGACATAAAGTTCACTGTGATTAGTCACATGACTTTTTCCTGCAGTACCCTGCTGGAATACTGTTAACAAGGCAAATCTAACAACTAGCAAATGTCTTCAGATGCTATCTGTATAATGTCACATGATATTTAATATTTTAAAAGTAATTTAAATGCATCCCTCAAACAAACCCTGTGTCCACTTCATACAGATTTGTGTGTATCACTAATTAAACAATAAAAGAGGGTTATTTTAACATGGACACACTTTTTTTCTGTTTATTACCTCCTAGAGAATAAATAATGAATTAAGTAGGGAATGGCTGAATTCATTTTAGAGAGAAAAGTTAAAGCCCATGTAAGCCAATTTCTAAAGCAATAACTTGAACCCATGCATTTCTGCCTGAGCTTAAAAGTCCTTTCATATAAGTTATTCTGGGAATTATGAGCATCAAATATCCATTTCTACTGATGTCATCTTGTAAATATGTTTTTAACCTGTATCAAACACTCAGAATTGATAATGTTGCATATTTAGTATGTACTGAGCTAATAGAATACAAGAATTAAAAAACAATACATATTTTCTAAAAATGTATTCTAAATACCACTGCACTATATTAATCAAATCTTGCTTAAAGTTAAAATCACCAAAGGACAACATCAGAGCCAATATGAAACTGCTTTCTATACTCTAACATAAAAAACAATGCACAAACTCATATATCCACAGAAATCTCAAAACTCTGCTTGCCTAATAAATTGCTTGTACCCAAGCTGAGATAAAGTAATTACCTATAAGTAACTTAAATCAAAACTTCTCTGAATCTTTGAATATTAAAGTTGAAAATGTAATTTTTATAGTGTACCAAATATTTTTACATACTGAATATACTAAATTGATCACAACTCAACCAGAGACACAAGATACAAATAACTTCCCAATGTAAATGCTATTAAAGGGGAAAAAATATAGTCAATCATATTTTGATAAGTTTACATGGTGATAGATAATTACTAGAATTACCAGGGTAATCACATTGTAAGGTATAAAATCATGGAATTATTATGTTGTACACCTGAAACTAATATAATCAATATAAAATTGTATACTAACTATACTTTAACAAAATAAAAAAACAAATCATGTTTTACAGAAAAAAACACAATTATTATAGTAAAGCTTCCTATGAACACAAACCACTTAAAATTTTAATATATTCTAGAAATTAACATCTAATTTCTATGGAATAGTTAGGCCAGTGTGATTTCAATTTTTTCTCTAAGTTAAATAATGGTAATATATTTTCTTAACACTCTATTGCTACAAAATCATTTGGATGTTCTTACATGTTTCTACATTGATAGAGATTTTATCTATTTATTTTATTTTATTTTTTTATAGTGGTTCAGATACACTTGTCTCCATTTTCCCCCACCATGGATGTCCCATCCATCCCCATCTCCCACCTCAAACCTGTCCCCTTTTGGCTGTGCCCACATGTCCTTTATACATGTTCCTTTATGTCCTTTCCCCTTTTTCCCCCATTATCCCCTCCCCCTCCCACACTGGTTACTGTCAATTTGTTCCTTATTTCAACGTCTCTGGTTATATTTTGCTTGCTTGTTTGTTCTGTTAATTAGGTTCCACTTATAGGTGAGATCATATGGTATTTGTCTTTCACTGCCTGGCTTATTTCATTTAGCACAATGCTCTCCAGATCCATCTGTGCTTTTACAAAGGGTAGGAGCTCCTTCTTTCTTTCTGCTGTGTAGTATTCCATTGTGTAAATATACCATAAGATTTTTTATTATTGGTTTTCTATTTTATTTTTATTTCTTTAAATTATTTTATTATTGTTCATTTACAGTTGTCTGCATTTACCCCCACCACTCCCCATGACCCCTGCCAAACCCACCTCTCTCCCTTGCTTTCAACCCCCTTTGTTTTTTCCATGTGTCCTTTACCATTGTTCCTGAAAACCTTTCCTCCCACTATCCCCTCACACCTCCCCTCTGGTTACTGTCAGATTGTTCTTAATTTCAATGTCTCTGATTATATTTTGCTTGCATTTTTCTTTTATTGATCAGGTTCCACTTAGAAGTGAGATCACATGGTATTTGTCTTTCACTGACTGGCTTATTTCACTTAGCATAATACTCTCCAGCTCCATCTGTGCTGTTGCAAAGGGTAGGAGTTCCTTCTTTCTTTTTGCTGCATAGAATTCCATTGTATAAATGTATCATAGGTTTTGATCCACTCACTCACTGATAGGCACCTAGCTTGCTTCCAGTACTTGGCTATTGTAAATTGTGCTGCTACAAACATCAGAGTGCATAAGCTGTTTTGAATTGGTGTTTCAGGATTCTTGGGATATAATCCCAGCAGTGAAATCGCAGGGTCAAAAGGCAGTTCCATTTTTAGTTTCCTAACGAAATTCCATACTGTTCTCCACAGTGGCTGCACCAGTCTGCATTCCCACTGACAGTGCACTAGGGTTCCCTTTTTTCCACATCCTTGTCAGCACTTATCATGTGTTGATTTGTTTATAATGACCATCCTCACTGGTGTGAAGTGGTATCTCACTGTGGTTTTAATTTGCATCTCTATGATGGCTAGTGATGCTGAGCATGTTATCATATGTCTCTGGGGCCTTTGTACATGCTCTTTGGAGAAGTGTCTATTCAGGTCCTTTGCCCAATTTTTATTGGGTTGTTTGTCTTCCTGGAGTGTACTCATGTGAGTTCTTGATATATTTCGGAGATCAAACCCTTGTCCCAGGTATTATTTCCAAATAGGTTTTCCAATACAGTGGTTCTCTTCTCATTTTAATGTTGTGTTCTTTAGCTGCATTGAAGCTTTTTATGTTGGTGAGGTCTCATTTGTTTATTCTTTCCTTTATGTCCCTTGTTCTAGGGAACATATTGATGAAAATATTGCTTTGTAGACTCTCTGTGATTTTCTTTCCCATGTTCTCCTCTAGGACTTTTATGATGTCGTGACTTATATTTAACTCTTTTATTCATCTTGAGTTTATTTTTGTGTATGGTGTTATTTGGTGGTCTAGTTTCACTTTTTTCATGTATCTGTCCAGGTCTCTCAGCATTACTTTTTGAAGAGTCTATTTTCACTCCATTTATGCTTCTGCCCCCTTTGTTGAATATTAATTAACTCTAGAGACATGGGTTTATTTCTGGGCTCTCTATTCTGTTCCATTGATCTATGTGTCTCTTCTTATGACAGTCCAGGCTGTTCTGATTACAGTGGCCTTGTAATATAGTTTGATGTCACGCATTGTGATCCCTCCCACCTTGTTCTTCTTCCTCAGAATTGCTGAGGCTATCTGCCATTATTTAGGGTTCCACATAAATTTTTAAAAAGTTTGTTCTACATCTGTGAAATATTTCATTGGTATTTTAATAGGGATTGCATTGAATCTATAAGTTGCTTTAGGTGGTATGGACATTCTGATAATGTTAATTCCTCAAATCTATGAACATGGTATATGCTTCCATGTGTTTATGTCTTCCTTAATTTCTTTCTTCAGTGTGGTGTAGTGTCTGAGTATCAGTCTTTTACCTCCTTGGTTAGATTTATTCCTAGGTATGCTATTTTTTATGTTGCCATGTCAAATGGGATTATTTTCTTGATTTCTGTTTCTGATATTTCATTGTTGGTATACAAAAATGTCTTTGATTTCTGAGTATTGACTTTGTACCTGACTGTTTTGCCAAATTCATTTATTAGGTCAAGTAGTTTTTTTGGTGGAGTCTATAGGATTTTCTATATACACTATCATGTCATCTGCAAACAATTACAGTTTTCCTTCTTTTCAATTTGGATGTCTTTTATTTCTTTCTTTTTTTGTCCATATAGAGATTTTGAAATCTCTACACTTCTCTTACAAGAAAGAGAACAAATCAGATACTCTTTTCCTCAAATTCATTAAGTATGAAATGAATTTGAACTGTGTGAAAATGGCTTCTTCTGAATTATTTCCAAATTACTAAAGTAAAATGTATGAAAATGATACTCGCTGCCTGTATACAACATGACAGGCACTGAGCTCTAGCAGCTTTCTGTGATGTAGTCCTTACAAAGCACAAACAGTAAGCATTTCAATCTCTAGTTTTAGATGAAGAAATGGCCATTTAGAGAAATTAAATATTCTACTTAAGGGCATATATAATGAAATTGTAGATACAGGTTTTGAATCAGTTTCCTTTAAAATAAACTACCTACCTACCTTCCTGTCTACTTACCTGCCTATCTAACTCCCTAACAAACTATACCCTTCTATAACTATATTCCACTCTAGTAACTATTGTTTCCTCTGATTCCACCTAAAAAGCTAATTTTCTGTAAAGTTTTTTATAAGGCTTCCCTTTTACTTCAGTCTTTTTCAAATGTTTAGTTATGAAATATTTGAGATATACAGTGACATGAAGAATGACACTGTATAAATGACAACTAATATCGTACAATATAATACAAATGATAATATGATACTGAGCATTTAAATGTCACACTTAAATGTCAACATAATACAAATAGACAAAGTTTTTTGTAAATGTCGCCTAATCACAGACCTTTCTTGTGTCTACCTCAAAGATACCTACAATTCTAAATCTGATGTTTAATAGCATGCATATTTTTAGATATTTCCTTTTTTTAAATTTTTTTATTTAATTGTGTTAGTCCCAATTTCTACCCCTGCCCTGCCTACCCCTCCTCCTACATTAAATACTCCCTCCATAAAAGATAAATTCTTCATAAAGCTGTTAAATAATCTCTGGATTTTCTTGAGAGGCATTTCTTTTGATCTTATCTGGACATGGTCATATGTCCAAGAGAATGAAAACTTGTGGTCTATATCATTTTAATCTCTATTGATGTAATTACAGATAGTTTGCTTTTATGGATCTATAATCCTTTCTAAATTCATGTTCTACCCCAATGGAATCCACATACTGATAGCATATCAAAAGTTACATTCCAATGATTCCTGCAATATTTCACTAACTGCACTCTTGTCTGACTTGTATCAACAATCCCATTTATTATATACTCTGTTGTCAGATCAGTGTTCCCAAGGAGCTGATTTAAGTCACTCTCATGTTTTAAATGTTCAGTGAATCCAAGTTTGAATGCAATAAAGTCTCAGGTTTTTTTTTCTGTCATTCCAAAACCTTAGAGAATCAGACTCTGTCTCTGTTCCAGATTTATCTTTTCTATTATTGTAACTACAAGCTATGGTTGCAATGCTTGAATGCCTGGTCAACTTCTCAGACCCAACAAATCCTAAGAAAATATGAGATTTGGAACTACAAGTGCATGTCTGTGTTCTGTAACAATTCAGTCACTACTTAATGTTTGAGAAACTGTCTAATCATCTAAAAAAAGGGAGTATCATAAGTGTATCATAATTTCAATGATAACCATAATTATAGTATCCTCACAAAGTTTTCAAGATTAAGTGCATAATATTGCCCAGGTTTTAGATTGGCAGAGGAGCACATAGGTGTTATGTACCAGAAGAACACTGGAAAAGATTTGAAACTAAATTGCTGTTTAGTTATAAGCTACAATATTAGGATAGAACTTGAATTCTGAGCCTAAACAGGTATATTACTTGCTAAAATAGAATTAATTCAAAATAGTAGCAGAACACAATCCAAAATGAGCTGTCATACCACGAGCAAGAGATATTTCATCTTCAATTAGAAAAGCAATCAACAGGTGTCGACACTAAGATAACACATAACAAAGTTACTGGGAAGGTTTTTAAGCAGCTATGATAAAAGTACTCCAACAGAATTGAAGACTCTCTTGAAATAGGTAAAGAAATGGGACATCTCAAAACAGTAAATAGTATATATAAAGAAGCAAATTAAAATTTAATAAGGGAATAAAAAACAAAAGATAGTTTTTCTAGAAAAAAATATGGTCACTGAGTTTACAATAGATTAATATAAATTATCTAATTTGACAAAAAATTAACATAATTTAAAAAGGTGAACACAGGTGGAAGAACCTCTGGATGAATATAAGAGATCTAATAGTTCTGTCATTGAGGTCTCAAGAAAAAAAGAGTAGATGACTGAAAAAATATTTAAAGATATTAAGATTGAAATCTTTTCCAATTTTTTCAAGGTAAAATCCAAAACAACTTACAATAACACATCAAAATAAAATATTTTGTGTCTAAACAAAAGGAAAAAATCTTGAAAGTATTCAGAGATGTAATGTGTTATCTTTAGTGGAATAACAACATGGAACACACTGACAGCTGTCAGAAGGAAGGAGAAAGGGGAGAGGGATGAAAGAAGGTGAAAGGATTAGCTAAGAAACATACATGCATAACTGATAGATGTGGACAATGATGTGGTGATGGCCAGAGGGAAAGGGGGTTGAGGGCTGGGTGGGGTAGGCAAAGGGAGGGGACATCTATAATAGCATAAACAAAAATAAAGTTAAAAACAAACAAAAAAACAAACCTGGAGGACAGAAGGAAGTAGCCTAACATTTTCAAATGCTGAATAAAAGAACTATCAGCTTCAAACTCTACATCTAAAAAATTTTCTTTCAGGAACATATGAGAAATAAAAACCATATCAGACCACAGAAACTCAGACATTTGTCACCAGCAGATTGGCTATAAATAAAGTGCTAAAAAAGAAAGTTCCATAGAAATGAAGGAAATAATAACAGAAAAAACAACTAGGAGAATCAAAAATAAAGAAAAAAAATAGTGGAATAAAAAGAATAACTATGTGGTCAACCATAACTGACTAATTCTCCCTTTGAGGTTTCTTAAATGAAAGAAATGTAACAATATCTGATTATAGTTTTCAATGAATATGGAGGTGACATTAAATATAACTATGTTATAAAAGGTAAAGAGTAAAAGGACATCACATATAAAGTTTCTACATTGCACTTATGCTAATAAGTGTTGCTAGTAAAAGCAATGATAAGATATATATATCCTGTCATATATATGACCACAAACATCATGTATATGATATGTATGATATATATACACACATATGTGTGTGTGTGTGTGTGTGTGTATGATAGCCACAAGATTTATACGACTATCTTGTATATCCTAGGGAAACCACTGAAAGAAAAACTATGAAAAGAAATATTCTCAAATACTGAAGATAATTCAGGTTGTTCAGACTTCTGACCAACATATAGGTATAGATAGATACACTGTGCCTCATTGCACAACCAAAAGAAGAAGAACAACAAATGTAAAACAAAAAACAACCAGAACTGACAGAAAATCTAACTGTATGGGAGCCTGACAACCAAGGAGTTAAAGAAGAAATATTCATCTGGACTGGTAGGAGGGGTGGAGACTGGCAGCCAGATGGGGAGAGGACCTGCAACAAAGTGGCAGCTAGTGGATGGGGCAAGGTGGCAGTTGCTGAGCAGGTGGCCCCACATTTGTGTGCAGATAAATCAGGAGGAACAACTGGGGAGCAAGACAGACCCTGCAACCTTGGGTTCCAGAGTGTGGAAATAAAGCCTCAAAACCTCTGTCTGAAAATATCTGTGGGGATTGAGGCAGCAAGAGAAACTCTCAGCCTTATAGGAGAGATTGATAGAGAGATCCACAGCATCCTAAAATGTACACAAATTGTTCCCCACCCCCTGCCAAAGAATCAGCACCAGAAAAGCCCAATTCACTTGTGTATAATGGAGGAAGTGACTGAATGCCTGTGGAGAGATGAACAAGATTCACTGTTTCCTCTCAGATCCCTCCCCCACATACAGCACCACAACACAGCAACATGGGTTGCCCTACCCTGGTGAATACTTAAGGCTCTGCCCCTTACTATGTAACAGGTGTGCCCAAACAAAAAACATCACCCAGATAAAAAAACAGATTAAGCTCCAGAAAAATACAACTAAGTGACAAAGAGAGAGCAAACCTATCACATGCACAGGTCAAAACACTGGTAATCAGGATGCTCACAGAATTGGTTGAAAAAAGAGAGGAAAAAGTGAAATAAAGGAAAATGTACAGGGAACCAACAGTGAAGGGAAGGAAAATGGGATTCAAATCAGTCATTTGGAGCAGAAGGAAGAAATAAACATTCGACCAGAAAAGAGAATGAAGAAACAAGAATTCAAAAAAATGAGGAGAGTCTGAAGAACTTCCAGGAAAACTTTAAATATTCCAACATCCAAATCCTAGGGGTTCCAGAAAGAGAATACAAAGAGTAAGAAATTGAAAACTTATTTGAACAAATAATGAAGGCGAACTTCCCTAATCTGGCAAAGGAAATAGACTTCCAGGAAGTCCAGGAAGCTCAGAGAGTCCTAAAGAAGTTGGACCCAAGGAAGCACACACCAAAGCACATCATCATTACATTACCCAAGATTAAAGCAAGAGAAAAGGAGACAGTTACCTACAAAGAAGTTCCCATCAGACTGTCAGGTGATTTCTCAAAAGAAGCATTTCAGGCAAGAAGGGTCTGGAAAGAAGCATTCAAAGTCATGGAAGGCAAGGACCTACATACAGATTACTCTACCCAGTAAAGCTTTCATTCAGAATGGAAGGGCAGGTAAAGTGCTTCCCACATAAGGTCAAGTTAAAGGATTTCATCATCACAAAGCCCTTATTATATGAAATATTAAAAGGATTTATCTAAGAAAAAGATCAAAACTATGAACAGTAAAATGAGAACAAACTGACAGCTATCAACAACTGACCCTTAAAAGCAAAAAACCAAAAAAACAAACAAAGCAAACTACAACAGGAACAGAATCACAGAAATAGAGATCACATGGAGGGTTATCAGCGTGGAGGGGGTGCGGAGAGAAATGGGGAAAAGGTACAGGGTAAAAGAAGCATAAATTGTAGGTACAAAATAAACAAAGGAAGGTTAATAATAGTATAGGAAACACAGAAGCCAAACAACCCATGGGTTATATATATAACCCATGGACTAAGGGGAGGAGTACTGGTGGGAGGAGGAGTACAGTGCAGAGGGGAATAAAGGGGGAAAAAAGTGGACAACTGTAATAGCATAATCAATATAATATATTTAAAAATAAAGATAATTCAACATAAAAATAACCCAAAAGATAGAAGAAAATGTAAACAAAAGAGTAAAATATAGAAGAATTCAAAAGAAAACAAGTAATTCAGTAAACTGATATGTAAATTATAAATTTAATAATTAGGTCAATTTTTTAAATCCAGCCTGCCAATGTGTCTTTAAATTAATATTGGACCATTCATATTTAATGTAATTCTTGATATGTTAAAGTTTAAATCTTTACTAAATTGACCTAATTATTTATCATTTATAAGTCCTGGCTGATGTAGCTCAGTGGATTGAGCGCAGGCCTGTGAACCAAAGGGTTGATGGTTTGATTCCCAGTCAAGGCACATGCCTGGGTTGCAGGTGAGGTCCCCAGTAAGGAGCGCATGAGAAGCAACAACACATCGATCTTTCTCTCCCTTTCTTTCTCCCTCCCCTCCTCTTTCTCTAAAAATAAATAAATAAAATCTTTAAGAAAAAAGAAAAAAATCTCTTCAAATAAATTGTCATTAAATATAAAATAATGAAAACATAATGAAAAAATAACATCCAAACAAAAATCCAGAAAATGCTGGAATGCCTGTATTATTTTCAGACAAGTAGATTTCAGAGCAAAGAACACTACTAGAAGAAAAATAGGCATGTCACATAATAAATTATTACTCAAGAGGAGGAATAATTCTAAGTGTTTGCTTCAAGTAAGATAGCTTCAAAATATATGTCAAGGAATCTGAAAGAACTGATAGAATAGACAAAACCACCATTAAAAATAATTGGAGTGTTCATCATCCTTATCTCAGTAATTGACACAATAACTAGACAAAAAAATAGGAAATACATAGAAAAATTGTGTTTCATAATCAACTGATAGGATTTAATTAACATTTATAGGAAACTGTACTAAATAACAGCACAATATAAATTGTTACAGTACACATAGTACAGACTCAAATCAGGGCCATTATACCATGAAAAATTTAAGTAATCAAAACTATGCAAGGGATATATATTGCCCATAACATAGTTAGACTAGAAATAAACAATAAAATACACCTGGGAAAATGTAAATATTTAAAAAATTAAACAAAACAGTTTAATTTTGTCATGGGAATGTTCAGAAGTAAGTCTCAAGAGAAATTAAAATATTTTAAACTGAATGAGATGAAAATGCAATGCATGAAAAGTTGTTATGCAGTTGTGCCTACAAGGAAGTCTGTAGCATCACAGACTTTAGTTTTTTAAAAGAGAGTAAAATTTAAACCGATAATTAAAATTTAAGAAATTTAAGAATAAATTAAAGCTAAAGTGAATTTCAGAAAGAAGAAAATATTAAAAAGGAGAACTCATAAAAGGAAGTTGGGAGTCTTACCTCTTGGAGCTTTTGAAATAGACTGAGAAGGATAGAAGTTAGCTCTTCCTTAAATGTTTTGTAAAATTCCTTGTGAAACCATCTGGTCCAGGGCTTTTGTGTGATGGGAGTTTTTTATTACTACTTCAATTTCACTAGTTGTTATTGGCCTGTTCAGGCTTTCTGCTTCTTCTTCATTCAGTTCTGGGAAATAATATTTTCACAGAAATTTATCCATTTCACCCAAGTTTTCAAATTTCTTGGCATATAATTGTCCACAGTAATTTCTGACAATCCTTTGTATCTCTGTGGTATCAGTTGTAATCTCTCCTCTTTCATTTCTGATTGTGTTTGTTTGGATCCTCTCTCTTTTTTCCTTCATGAGTCTGCTTAAATGCTTGTCAATTTTGCTTATCGTTCCAAAGAACGAGTTCTTGGACTTATTGATTCTTAGAATTGTGCTTTTAGTCTCTGTGTCTTTTAATTCTGCTCTGTTCTTAGTTATTTATTTTCTTCTACTCACTCTGGGTTTTGTTTGTTGTTGCTCCTCCAGTTCTTGTAGATATAAGATTAGGTTGTTTATTTGAAATGTTTCTCTTTTTTAGGTAGTCCTGTATCACTATGAACTTCCCTCACAGGACTGTCTTTGCTGTATCCCATGAATTTTGGATTGTTATGTGTTCATTTTTATTTGTTTACAGAAACTTTTTGATTTCTTCCTTGATCTCATTATTAACTCCATCAAAATGAAAAGCTTCTGCATGGCTAAAGAAAATAGCAGCAAAATGAAAAGGGAACCAACCGTACAGAAAAATATACTTGCCAATGATACCTTGGACAAGGTTTGGATCTCTAAAATATATCAAGAACTCACATGACTCTACTTCAGGAAGATGAACAGCCTAATTTAAAAATGGACAAAGGACCTAAACAGACAGTTCTCTAAGGAGAACATTCAGAGGGCCCAGAGACATTTGAAAAGATGCTCAGCGTTAGTAGCCATCAGAGACATGTGAATTAAAACCACAATGAAATACCACTTCATACTGGTGAATATGGCCATCATAAACAAATCAACAAACAACAAGGGCTGGAGAGGCTTGGAGAAAAAGAAACCCTGATGACTAGTGCACTGTTGATGGGAATGCAAACTAGTTCAGCCACTGTGGAAAATAGTATGGAATTTCCTCTAAAAACTAAAAATGGAATTGTCTTTTGACCCAGCAATTCCACTGCTGGGATTACACCCTAAGAATCCTGAAACAGCAATTCAAAAGAATATTCACCCCAATGTTCATGGCAGTACAATTTACGATGGGCAAGTGCTAGAAGCAACCTAAGTGCCCATCAGTGAATGAATAGATCAAAACCTGTGATACATTTACACAATGGAATACTATGCAGCAGAAAGAAAGAAGGAGTTCCTACTCTATGTGACAGCGTGGATGGAGCTGGAGAGCATTATGCTAAGTCGAAATAAGCCAGGCAGTGAAAGACAAATACTATATGATATCACCTATAAGTGGAACCTGATCAAGAAAAAAATCAAGCAGATGAAATATAACCAGAGACATTAAAATTAAGAAAAAACTGACAGTAACTAGAAGGGAAGTGAGGGGGGATAATAGGGGGGAAGGGAGGAAGTATTGTCAAGGCACATTTATAAAGGACACATGGACAAAACCAAAGTTGGGTACGATAGAGGGTGGGAGGTGGGGATGGCTGCTTTGAGGTGGAGTGGTGAGGGGAAAATGGAGACAATTGTACTTGAACAACAGTTAAAAAAGAGAGAAGAAAAAAAGGGAAAAAGTCTGCTCAAAATGCACCTCCTCAGGAAATTCTTCCCTTGTTTTCCTATCTAGAATAGACCTTCCCTCACCTCTGTTTATACACTTATCCTACTTTATTTTTCTTCATAGAACTTATTACTACTTGACATTATATTAGATCTTATTAATCTTCCATATAATAAGTAAATATCACAAGAGCTGTTTAAGTATCTGATACACTGAATTAATAAACAAACATGTATGAAATAAAAAATGAAAGATATTAAGGGGAATTGGTGTTTGGAAAGTAACCTAGAACTCTTTGTTTAATTATCCTATACACATACACACACACATACACACAGGGCAGCTGAGTAAGTGACTTAGCCTGCAAACACCAGGGATGGCAGTGTAGACAATACATTACAGTAAAAATAGTAGAATGGTAGTGATGATAGCTGGAGCTGTGCTTCTCCAGGTACAGTCCACAGAAGATCTACATTGGATTTTCTTGGCAGGCAGGACTACACATGCATGTAACAAAGCCCTCTCCCTCCCTCTAGTAAGATTGAGTCGGAATGCTGGGGAGAGGGATCTCAGGAAATAAAAATTTTGATAACCTCTGGCTTAAATATTCCCAATAGAAATGTGTCTCTTGTTTTCATCTATATCATCTGAGGTGATAACATGTTAGGAACTTGAGAAGGGAACAATGTAAATGACCTAGCTTGTTATGTTATCCATTGATTTAAAGTGAATCTTTTTTATTTATTTAATCTGTTAATTTTTTTCCGTGCCTTTAGGGCTTAAAAATTATACATGGCCTGATATCACACTTCAATCACTTTTTGGCAATTATTCACAGGTACAAGACATACAAATACAGAATACTGATAAACTTCTTATTCTATAACATCTGGCCAGATTGAAAAAAAAGGAAGGATAATACAAGAGAGATCCAGTAGCTATTACAAATTTCTATGTGTCCTGTATTTATACTTTATTTAATAATCAAGAAAGACTGAAATTAAATATTGCCATGTAAATTTTACTTTATAAAATATTCTGTAAGATTTATTGCAGTAGATTTAGACAAAAATGGAGGTATTTTTATTGGGAAAATAATTATTGTCCTGGGGGAAAAACAGGGTACTTTTAAGATTAAAGAGAGTTCATGAATATATGCAAGAGCAAGTGAATGAATAAAAAATATTTGATACGTGTTTATAGGATAGCATAGTTGCCGCGACAGCTAATTTACATTTGTGGAAATTTAAAATATAGCTAAGAAAGAATGTTGAAATTCCTGCTTTATTTTGTAGACAACACCTGGAATGTTAGAGGTAGATCCTTAAGTGAAGCTTTGAGTGGACATTCAGAAATCAAGTGTAGTATGTGCTATTTGATGGAGATGGTGAAGAAACAATTGCAAGAGCCAGTAATGTGTACTTTTACACTCCAGGAAAACTCTATGTTGGAATTAGGATTTGAGTCAGAGGAAGAACAGAGCGAGCCCTGACTAATGTGGCCCAGTTAGTTGGGCAGCGTCCCACAAACCAAAAGGTGGTGTGTTAGATTCACGGTCAGAGTACATGCCCGTGTTGCAGTTTCCATCTGCAGTCAGGCAGGTACAAGAAGCAACTAATCAATGTTTCTCTCTCACGTGGATTTTTCTCGTTCTCTCCCTCCTTCCCTTCCCCTCTCTCAAGAATCAAAAAAGAAAAAAATAAAAAATGAACAGAGGTATGGTATTTATTTGGAAATCTTTTAAACAGTTTTTTTTTTCCTATGCAGTCTCAAAGATAGAACTAGAGATAGTGTGAGGAAGTATTGATAATAAGAACACAAAAACACGGATTGCAGAACAATTATCAAGGTGAATGATTTTCACTGGAAATTATAGTTCCCATTGGAAGTCTTCAAATACAGATTGGGTAATATTAGTTATTTTAAAATATAGCCCCCAAATCTACTGAGAGGTAGTTCAAGGCCTTTCCCCTTGATGCTGGGCTTTGTGACAGCTTGCCCAGTAGATTATGGAGAGAGTGATGCTGTGACAGTTTTCAGGCCCTGGCTTTGAAAAGCTGGCAGCTTCTACTTTTTATCTCTTGGTGTGTGGGCTTTTGCCACTGTGCAGAAGCTGAAGCTCTCTGTGGGAAGTCCCACATGGAGAGGAATTGACAGCAATAATTTTCAAGCCTTGTAGCTGAACTATCTTATAAGTGGATCCCCCAGCCCCATTCCAGCTGCCCAAGTATCCCTAGGATACCTTCCTCTAGTATCCTTGTCGCCAAAAATTCAAATGGTTTCTTTGGTTTATTTTAACTTTAATTATCCTTTCATTTCAGGCTGCACACTGCACTGAGCTGTTTCATGTGATCCCCTACCCTCCAGTTGGGATAATTCCTTGCATTTCTTTCTTTTCTGGATGAGCAGCACTTACTTAAAAATGTCTTTATTTGTGCTTTTTCTTATTAGTATTTAAGCCTTGATTAAATTATGGTGTTTCTTTTTATTTTTAGTGTCTTCCAAGGCACTATCACATGCCTGTTATTCTGTTTCTCCATAACCCAATATAAAAGCTTCTCCTTTTCATTTTATTCCTTTTCTTTTTTGAGGAAACAGCCTGACCTTGGCTTGGTTCACCAAAAACCCAAGCTGTCAAAAATTCCACTTAGTACAATTATTGGCAGATCAAAGTCCCATGCCTCTATTTTATAATTGCTACTGCTCTAACATCTAAAAATTTGTCTTTGAGAGAGGGGAATATTTTTTGATGCTTTTAATTTTCTTATAAGGAAACACTTTGCACAAAGGCAGCATGGTCATAATACTGTCATTACTATATTGTTAATTTAAAAGACAGTATGATATTATGGAAAGAAAATAGGCTCTGATTTACACAAAACATCATTTAATTCCAGCTTTCTTATTTACAGTGTTCTTTCTGAATTTGTCAATATCTTAATTTCTTTGCTTGTAAATTGTGAATAACATACCCACTTTGTCAGACAACTGAAAGCAATTAAGGCAATGTATCTAAAGCTTCAAGTAGAATTTTTAAGTCAGTAGGCATTTTAATTATCACAGTCATACTGTCACCATTTGATACAGCTAAAACAGGTTGATATAGAAAGTTAGGTACAACATATGTATTCAAGATAAATGGTGATTGTTTTCAGCACAAAATGTTGAGATGTCTGATGTATGGGTGGAGAATGACAAAGATCCTGGAACTTCTTATTTCAATTTATTATAAGTTAATTTTGGACTCCAACAGGTTTGTGTAAAAACAATGATTTAAAAAATTACTGACATAAAGGTTAAATTTGTGGGGTCTAAAAGGAAGAATACATGAGATAATGCAGGATGCATTTAAGAGATTATCTTGAAGAGTGTTAAAATTATTTTTAAAGTATATTTTATTGATTATGCTACTATAGTTGTCCCTTTTTCTTCTCTTCATTCCCCTCTGCACTGTTCCCCTTCTACCACCAGAACGCCCTACTACTTAGTTCATGTCCATGGGTTGTATATATAAGTTCTTTGGCTTCTCCATTTCCTATACTATTCTTAACCACCCACTGTCTATTTTGTACCTACAATTTATGCCTCTTTTTCACTGTACCTTTTCCGCCATTCTCTTCCCACACCCTCCCTGCTGATACCCCTCAATGTGATCTCCATTACTGCGATTCGATTCTGTTCATGTTGTAGTTGTTTGCTTTTTTTTTTTTTTTTTCAGTTCAGTTGTTGATAGTTCTGAGTTTGTTGTCATTTTACCGTTCATAGTTTTGATCTTGTTCACACTTCGTATAATAAGGGCTTGGTGATGATGAACTCCTTTAACTTGACCTTATGTGGGAAGCACTTGATCTGCCCTTCCATTCTAAATGATAGCTTTGCTGGATAGAGTAATCTGGATGTAGGTCTTTGCCTTCCATGACTTTGAATACTTCTTTCCAGACCCTTCCTGCCTGCAATATTTCTTTTGAAAAATCAGCTGATAGTCTTATGGGAACTCCTTTGTAGATAACTGTCTCCTTTACTCTTGCTGCTATTAAGACTCTCTCCTCCTCTTTAATCTTGGGTAATATAATGATGATGTGCCTTGGTGTGTGCTTCCTTGGGTCCAACTTCCTTTGAAGTCTATTTCCTTTGCCAGATTGAGGAAGTTCTCCTTCATTATTTGTTTAAATAAGTTTTCAATTTCTCACTCTTCCTCTTCATCTTTTGGCACCCCTATGATTCAGATTTTGGAACATTTAAAGTTGTCCTGGAGATTCATAAGCCTCTCCTCATTTTTTTTTTTGAATACTTGTGTCTTCATCATGCTTTAGTTCAATGTTTATTTCTTCCTTCTGCATCATTAATTTGAGACCCAGTTTTCTTCCTGTCACTGTTGGTAACCTGTACATTTTCCTTTTTTTTTTTTATTATGGTTGTTCAAGTACAGTTGTCTCTATTTTCACCACACCACATTGCCCTGTCCCACCTATCCTTGTATCTCACTCATGAACCTATCTTTTATTTGGATTGGTTCATATGTCCTTTATACATGTTAATTGATAATTCTCCCCTATTATTCCCCGTTATCACTCTCCCCCCTCTTCTCTGGTTACTTTCAGTTTGTTCTTCATTTGAATATTTCTGGTTGTATGTGCCTGCTTCTTTGTTCTATTGATTAGGTTCCACTTACAGGTATGATCATATGATATTTGTCTTTCACTGCCTGGCTTATTTTACTTAGCATAATGCTCTCCAGATCCATCTGTGCTCTTACAAAGGGTAGGAGCTTCTTCTTTCTTTCTGCTACATAGTATTCCATTGTGAAAATATACCATAGTTTTTGGATCCACTCATTTATTGATGGGCACTTAGGTTGCTTCCCACACTTGGCTATTGTAAATGGCGTTGTTATGAGCATTGGGATGCATAGGTTGTTTTGAATTGGTGTTTCAAGATTTTTAGGATATAATCCTAGCAGTGGCATTACTGGGTCAAAAGGCAGTTCCATTTTTAGTTTTCTAATGGAATTCTGTACTATTTTCCACAGTGGCTGCACCAGTCTGCATTCCCACTGACAGTGAACTAGGGTTCCCTTTTTTCCACATCCTTGTCAGCACTTATCGTTTGTCGATTTGTTTATGATGGTCATCCTCACTGGTGTGAAGTAGTATCTCACTGTGGTTTTAATTTGCATCTCTCTGATGGCTAGTGAGGCTGAGCACTTTTCATATGTCTCTGGGCCCTCTGAATGTCCTCCTTGGGGAAGTATCTGTTTAGAATTTTTGCCCATTTTTTAATTGGGTTGTTTGCTTTCCTGGAGTGGAGTCATGTGAGTTTTTTATATAGTTTAGAGATCAAACCCTTGTCCTAGGTATTATTTCCAAATAAGTTTTCCAATACAGTGGTTCTCTTCTCATTTTAATGTTGTGATCTTTAGCTGCGTAGAAGCTTTTTATGTTGGTGAGGTCTCATTTGTTTATTCTTTCCTTTATGTCCCTTGTTCTAGGGAACATATTGATGAAAATATTGCTTTGTAGACTCTCTGTGATTTTCTTGCCTATGTTCTCCTCTAGGACTTTAATTGTGTCATGACTTATATTTAAGTCTTTTACCCACCTTGAATTTATTTTCGTGTATGGTAGAAGTTGTTGATCTAGTTTCACTTTTTTTGCATGTAGCTGTCCAGTTCTCCCAACACCATTTGTTGAACGCTATTTTTATTCCATTTTATGCATCTACCACCTTTGTCAAATATTAATTGACTATAGAGACTGGAGTTTATTTCTGAGCTCTCTATTCTTTCCATTGATCTATGTGTCTCTTCTTATGCCAGTACCATACTGTTTTGATTACAATGGCCTTGTAATATCGTTTTATATCAGGTATTGTGATCCCTCCTACTTTGTCCTTCTTTCTCAAAATTGCCGTGGCTATTCAAGGGCTATTATTGTTCCATATAAATTTTCAAAATCTTTGTCCTGTACCTATGAAATATGTCATTGGTATTGAATAGGGATTGCATTGAGTCTGTAGCTAGCTTTGGGTAATGTGGACATTTTGATGATGTTAATTCTCCCAATCCCTGAACACAGGATATGTTTCCATTTGTTTGTGTCTTCCTTAATTTCTTTCTTCAGTGTTGTGTCATTTTCTTAGTGCAACACAGAAAACATTTATTCCTAGGTAATTTTTATTCCTAGGTACTTTATTTTTCATATTCCTATAGCAAATACGATTTTTTTTCTTGATTTCTGATTCTGATCTTTTGTTTTTGGTGTATAAAAATGCCTTAGATATCCAAATATTTACTTTGAAGTTACTGTTTTGCCAAATTCACTTATTAGGTTGAATAGTTTTTTGGTGGAGTCTATAGGGTTTTTATGTACACTATCATATCATCTACAAACAGTGACAATTTTACTTCCTCCCTTCCAATTTGGATGCTTTTTATTTCTCTTTCTTGTCTGATCACTGTGGCCAGGACTTCCAAAACTAGGTTGAATCGAAGTGGTAAAAGTGGACTTCTTTGTCTTAGTTCTTAATTTTAGTTTTTGCCCATTTAGTGTGATGTCAGCTTTAGGTTTCTAGTATATGGCCTTTATCATGTTGAGGAATGCTCCCTCTATTCCCAGTTTGCTGATAGTTTTTATCATAAATCAGTGCTGTACCTTATCAAATGCCTTTTCCACATCTATTGATATGATCATGTGATTTTTTTCTTTCCTTTTGTTTATGCAATGTATTACATTTATTGATTTGCAAATATTGTACCATCCTTGCATCCCTGGGATGAATCCCACTTGGTCATGGTATATAATTTTTTTAATGTACTGCTGGATTGATTTGCTCATATTTTGTAGAAGTTTTTTGCATCACTGTTTATCAGCAATATTGGCCTTTAATTTTCTTTCATTTTTATGTCTTTATCTGGATTTGGAATTAAGATGATGCTGGCTTCATAAAAACGATTTAGGAGTCTTCCCTTTCCTTAAATTTTTTGGAATAGTCTGTGAAGGATAGGGGTTAGCTCTTCCTTAAACGTTTTGTAAAATTCTCCTGTGAAACCATCTGTTCCAGGGCTTTTGTGTGGCAGAACTTTTTTGATTACTGCTTCAATTTCACCAGCTGTTATTGATCTGTTCAGGCTTTCTGCTTCTTCTTCGTTCATGTTTGGGAGATTATATTTTTCTAGAAATTTGTCCATTTCATCCAGTTTTTGAAATTTCTTGGCATGTAGTTGTTCATAGTAATTTCTAGATAAGTGGAGAACAGATAGGAGATCCTTTGGAGAACTACAGCAATAACCATGATATTTCATCCAAGTAGCTACTTTTATAAAAGGTGAAAAAGAGATAAGACTTATTAGAGGGGAGAAAGAATGTGAGCTGAATCCAGAAAACCGAGTGCTTGTGCGAGGTTGGATGGTGAGATACAGTGAGGGTAAGGGGTAGAAATTAGATGTAGTGTGTGAGAAAATAAAGTTAACCACAGCAATAATAAATCTCAGTAAGGTAGTGAAATGGGCCAAGACTATGGAGGGGTGCTGCGTAGAATTTACAATAATATAGAACAGCAATTATTTATATTAGTATAGAAACAACAATAATATGGCAAAAATATGATCTGAATAAAAAGAATAGAAACTAAAAGACCAAGAGTATAATGTTATTGGAATATGAGTGAAGTTAGGGAAGAAAAATTAAAGTGCAATGTGAAAGGGAGAACAAAGAAAAGCAGTCAAACAGTGCAGCTAAATAAACAGAATGAAGAAAACTGGAGAGAAGAGAAATAAAATAATAATAATAAAAGAAAAGAAATAAAAATAAAAAATAATAAAAACAAAAAGTAAAGGGCAAGTTCTGTAGGATAGCAAAGTGAAATTTGTCTCAACTTCTCAGTTGTTTTGGTTAGCCTACTGATCTCTGTTTGAATCAGTCTTTGGTTTTTTTGCAGCTCCAGGTCTTATTGTCTCATATTTGGGGGGAAAAAAAGAAAAGAAAGAAAAAGACTTTTGTTGATTTTAAACTTGCCAAGCAAGTTCTGCTTCTCCTCCTGGATGCTTCAGGCAGAGGGGGGCTGGGATTCACTGTTTTCCTTTCCTGTGGTTTTGTGAGGATGGGGGCTAGGTCTGGACTGTCATATTCATAGATGCCCAGCCTCCAGACCAAGCCCTCAAAGTGCTGTACTGCTGCCATTGCCATCTGAGCCAGGCCAGGGTCTCTGATCCACCACATTCTGCCACCAGTGAGGTGCACAGATTAGGAGCAACTAGCACTCCTCCTCCTCTCTCTTTGCTGGCCTGGGTGCTATGCGCTCAAAGTCCCCTCCGGGCAGTTTGGTTTCTCTATTAAATTAAATCTCTGTGGGGACTGCTAACTCTCTGAGCCTTTGGCTGCCCTCCTTTGATCAGTCCCTGCAGCACCCCTCCTCCTCCTCGTCTTCGCTGGCCAGCCAAGCTTCTGCACAGAAGTCCTTGCACAGCAGCTCCGTACTTTTTTTTTTTTTTTGCGAATTCTCCTTGGTTGGGGGCTGCCATTCTTAAGCACCTGGCTTTTCACAGTGCCCAGATCTCTGATCAGTTCCAAGACTTTCTGGGTCACAGTCAGTCATGGCCCAACTCTTCTCCCATCTCCAGGTGTCTCTGTGCTCCCTGATTTCTCTGGTACATTCTCAGCCAAAGACCACAGTCCAAGGTGGGGAATGCTCCCTGGTATGTGTCTGCCACTGTTCTTTTATCCCCACCAGCAACTTCAAGCATCCAGGTCTCTCCTAGGTGGGACTGGCTTCCTTACTCTAAGATGGAGGGAGCGGCAAAGTTAGAATCACTGATCTGGCTCTCCTCTGAATCTTCTGCAGCAGCAGGAACCAGGACCACAGCTGCTGCACTGCAGTCCCAGGTGTAGGGCCTGGTTTTCTTACCATCCTTTTGTTAATGTCCTCTGTAATCTTTGACTTCCAAACTTCATATAAGCAGGGATTCCATTTGCTGTTCACTCTGTTCTTCAGAAGGTCAGCTAGGTATCCCTGTTGGGTGCATGAGCAAATGGGTTAAGTTCCCACCAACCTCACTGCCATTTTCCTGCCTCTCTGTACATTTTCCTTTGTTACTTTGCATAGCCTTCACTTCTTCCTCTCTTTCATAATCACACTCAACCATCTCTATGAGCATCCTGATTACCAGTGTTTTAAACTCTGCATCTGATAGATTGGCTATCTCTTCGTTGCTTAGCTCTTTTTCTGGAGTTTTAGTCTGTTCTTTCATTTGGGCCATTTTTCTTTGTCTTGGGCCATAACTGGTCTTGGCACACCAGTTATATTATAAGGGGCTATGCCTTAGGTATTCGCTGGGGTGGGGCAACACACGTCACTTTATTGTGGCGCAGTCTGGATAGATGTTTTCTCTTTAACTCCTTGGTTGTCAAACTTTCATACAGTTTAAGTTTCTGGCAGTTCTGGTTGTTTTTTGTTTTTAAATTTGTTGTCCTTATTTTGTTTGTGCATGGAGGCAAATTATATCTACCTAAACCTCCATCTTCATGTTAGAATTAAATAGGTGCAAAAGCAATGAATAAATTAGCAAGAAAGATGCCATACAATGTAGAAAAAGGAGAAATAAGATTAAAAAGAAACAAGAATAAGTTTTGGTTAGAACAAGAAAGACATTCTTGAGCAAACTTTTAATGAAAATATAGTAAGTTTGTGATTTTGATTGAATTAAACATTTGGACTCATCTTTGACAAAAGCATATCATGTTGTAGCTAATTAGTCAGTTTGATATCTATTAAATGAAATATGAATTTAAATATCATTGTGAATAGCTTTGGAATTGGCTGTTAATTCCAAGCTGTTTTGAATTGCTTTAAAATTAAATTTCATTGTATGGGTATTACTTTGAAGCATTTTTGGAAGTTTAATCTCACTTTTCACCATAATCGCCTGTGAAAAGCAAAATTATCCAGAGTGCCTTCCACACACATGCATATACAGTCATGCTTATAATTAATATGTGCCAAAATTAAGCACACTCATGACAAATGAAGTAGCAAAATTATAACGTGGTATAATGACTCAGTTCATAGGACAGATACTGAATTGTAAAATACATAGAAATGCATACACACCATCTATAATAGATTGTGTTAGAAATAAAACTGTAAATTTTTTTAGAGCAAATGTAAGAGACCTTGTCAAAGTCTCTTTATTATATATTATGTTTACTTTTTTCTTTTCAAATGTTTCCTGATAGAAATTTGAACTAGAACTCATAAATGGAATCAAGACCAGGAATTCATACTGTGGATTTAGTCTCGAGAGTGGGTACAGTGGTATGATGCAGTTAGTCAATTATTAACATTTTAAATATTTTTGTAAGCTGATAAACATTACTTTAGGAGCTTGAAATGAGCTGTGGTGGGAGTATTAACTTCCACACATTGGCAAAAAATACTACAAATTGGGGTTTTTGCTTCCCTGGGAAGCCTATTGCTAAATATTGATCAGCATACAAATTGGTTATGGAAATCATAGTTTCTGTAATATCACTGAATAACATTTGTAGTTTACTCTTGGGAAAATCAGCATATATGTGAATTTTTATATTATATTTTATGATTGATAGTACTGATTGTTGTTGTTTCATTCTATACTCTTTAGTCATTTTAATTAAAACAATATCAAAAAGAGCCTTCTTATTGAAAAAAGTCAGTAACAATTGTTCTTTTCTTTTTTTCTCAAAGTATTAGTTAAGGAAGTTGGTATCTGAGTCTTTTGGCAGAAGAATTGGATATGAATTTTATTTTCTAAATATTTCCAATTAAAAAATAATCATTTCCTTAGAAATCTTGTACTTGGAAACAGGGCATTTTGCTTTAGAAATAAATCTTGACTATTCTCTTAGTCTAAGGGGTGGTTTTTATTAGGAAATCAGTACAAGATAAAACTGTTTTGATTAACATACATTTTATATATTTTAAGAATTTAAAAAGGAAACTACTTCATATGGATTTTATTGATATTATGGTACCTACAAAGTAATTTTACTTTTAAACAAAAAACATTAATTCTATCCATATAAGAACCATAAAATGTTGACAAGTAGAAAAATAATGATCCAAGATCCATGTGATTATGTGAAATATTTACTAATACCCTAATGGGAATTTGACCAATTTTCTATTTGTCAATGTAGCAGTTAAAAAATTTAAGCAAATGTTCATTTCACCTGAGTTTTGAAGATTAACACCTGAGTTGACTAATGAGTAGATTGTTTGGCATCTGATTAAATAAAAAAATTCAGAAAATACATGTGCCCAGAAGAGCAGTTAATTTTGTAGGGATGAAGCTGTCATGGAACTCTGTTGTTTATAGAGTGAAAATGTTAAGTTATGTTTTTAAAATAGAGTAGACAATTTACCATTTCCTTCTTCACCCAACAGCACCTCAATAATGTATTAATATCACTTGCTCTATTCTATAGCAAACTTTCTTCTAGATCCTGCAGCAACCTTTTGAGTTGATGGCAGATACAGACAAACTCATATCCTAGGCCCCTTCCCTTTCTCTTTCCCTCCTTCCTCCTCTCTCACAATTCAAGGTGATATGGATTATCCTTAGGAGCCCATTGTTTTCTTGATTCCTATTCAACCAATATCATTAATTGTCATTTTATTTGTAGCTATGCTATTTGTGACAATATCATGCTAAATATTTATTTAAAGTTTAAGATATCTTTATAAGGTTATAAGTTAGATAAATCTATGAAACCAAACAAACTCAGAAGCTCTTAAAAATTGTGGAAGAATTTATGGACAAAATTTCCTGACTTAGAGAACAATATAGGTTCTCCTGTACAAAAGAATCTTTAATATTTGTAGCATATTGTCCTAAGTGTTTTATTTTTAATCAAATTTTCATAACATCTCTGTAGGGTAGTTTTCTGTGACATTCCCATTTTATAGATGAACTTGAGGAATAAGGAAAATAAACACTTGATTTAGTTGTTAAACAGATGTGCAAGAATGCAAAAGCAGGAACCTAGCTTTACAACTCACGCTCCTAACCACTATGTTATACAATTCATCTCAAAAAGATAAAGTATCTCAAGGCATTTTAGGAAAAAATGCATTTCATAAGCACAAATTAAACAATCTAATTGACATTTTGATTAAATTGTACTTTCTGTGACAGTGACTCAAGCTGACTCTGCTTTTGCAGTTCTTCTAGGGAAGTCAAGTTATTTTATTCTAACATGACCTACACTTACCCCAACATATTGCTGTTTACTTGTAAGCTGCACAAGTTATTGTCATAGTAAAATTCCTTAGTTTTAATATCTAGAGGGTAAGCATAAAGAATGGTTCTTGACTTAGCAGAAGAAATGAAGAATAAATCTAGATGCATAATGAAGGAGATAACAAAAAGACATTAATCATTTGCCATAGGACCATGGAAAAGCTTGGTAATTGGTGACTTCCATATTAAAGAAGGCAGTGCACAAAAACTGGGTCTACTAGTTGGAAATCTCTGTAAGGAATAATTACATACCCCCACTATAATTCCAATCTGATTGGTACCTCCAAAAAGATGACAACTGAACTGGAATGCATCCAGACTTGGAGACAGCAGGAAAAAGGAGGAGCAGTTGGAAACACCAGCTCTTATGCAGGGACTTTTGTAGAAGTTCTGCATATCGATGGGAGTGACCCTTTTCTCTTTATCCCCCTCCTGTTATTCAAAAATCCAGAAAACAAGCTTATAACCATGCACACAGGAGAGGAGAACATTTTTATTCTTGAGGAAACTAAAATGTCCCACAGTGGAACATAATAAACTTTGAGGCACAAAATATATTTCACTGCCAGATTGATTACCCTACAATGAACCCTAGCAGTGAATGAGCTATGCCTATTCAAAAAGACCTTCAACACCTCTCTCTTCAGTAAAAATATGTAGTCAAGAATCAATAGATATTTATAGAAAACCTCAAGAGCAGGTTAGAGAGCAAAATTAATTAACTTTATAATGGAAACTTAAATGAAAGAGAGACAACATAAAAAATCTAAATAGGAAGCATAACGCATATTCTCAGTGAGATAAAAAGAATGTTTTTCAATGTGAAATGAAAACATGATGTTAAAATAAAGGAACGGTTAGGGAAAAATGAAAACTTTTGGAAATCAAATATGTGACAGCTGAAAAATTAATAAAAGGATTGGGAGACACTATGAACGAAATTTCACAGGAAATAAAGAGATGAACAAACAAAGAAAAGATAAAATTGTGGATCATCCAGTGGGTCCAATATTTGACAAGTAGGAGTTTCACAAAGGAAGAAGAGAAAACAGGGAGGATAAAAATGAGCAAAAGTATTATGACAATATCAGAAAATATGTGATACATGGTTCTGTTTGAAAGATCTTAATGAGAACATAGCAAATAAACATTTTTAATAGATATTGGGATAAATTTCAGAATATGCAGGATAAAACAAGTGTCCTAAAAACACTCTGGGAAAAAAAGAAGCACATAAAAAATAGGAATTATAATGGAATTAAGATTCTCAATAGCAGTATGAGATACTAGAGGAGAGTGGAACAATACCTTGAAGCTTTCCAAAGAGAATTTGATAATTGCCCAACATTCCATCCTACGGGAGCATAGAATAATGACATTTTAGGAGAGGAAAGGACTGAAAAAATTCCTATCTCTTGCATACCTTTTCAGAAATCTACTAGATAAACTGTAGGCTTATCCTTTTCAGTTGTATCAGAGGATATGTTCTCCCATTTGGTGGATTGTCTTTTTCTTTTTGATGGTTTCCTTTGTTGTGCAAAACCTTTTTAGTTTGATGTAGTCCTATTTGTTTTTGTTTGCTTATTTGTTTCCTTTTCCCAAGGAGATATATCAGAAAAATATTGCTGCAAGAAATGTCTGAGATTTTACTACCTATGTTTTCTTTTAGAATTTTTATGACTTTGAGCCTAACATGTAAGTATTTATTCTTGTATATGGTATAAGAAGGTAATCTAATTTCATATTTTCACATGTGTCTGACAGCATGAATGAAGACTATTTTGTCTATTTTTATGCCAGTACCATGCTGTTTTGATGACTATGAATGAAAAATAGTTTGATATCAAGTAGTGGAATTTCTCCTACTTTGATTTTACTTCTCAAGATTGCTGTGGCCATTTGAAGTCTTTTGTGGTTCCATATAAATTTTTGGAATATTTGTTCTAGTTCTGTGAACAGTCTGTGACCATTTGTATCTTGATAATAATTGCTTTGAATATATAGATTATTTTTCATTAATTAATAAAAAACTTATAAAACTCAACATCAAAAAACAAATAATTCAATTTAAAAGTTGGCAAAGGACCTAAATGGACAATCCTCCAAAAAAAACATACAGATTGCTAAAAGACATATGAAAAGATGTTCAATGTCACTAATCATCAAAGACATGCAAATGAAAACCACAATGAGATATTACCTTACACCTGTCAAAATGGCTATCCTCAGTAAATCAACAAATGACATGTGTTGGTGAGAATGTGGAGAAAAGGTAACCCTTGTGCACTGTCGGTGAGAATGCAGATTGGTGCAGCCACTGTGGAAATCAGTATGAAGTTACCTCAAAAGATGAAAAATGGATCTGTCTTTTGACTGAGGGATTCCATTTCATGGAAATTTATCTGAAGAAACCTGAAACACTAACATGAAAGAATATTAGCACTCGTATGTTCACTGCAGTGTTATTTACAATATCCAAGATTTGAATGCAGCCCAAGTGCCCATCATTAGGTGAGTGGATAAAACAATGGTATATTTACCCAATGGAATATTACTTGGCCATAAAAAAGAAGGAAATCTTAACATCTGTAACAGCATGGATGGACCTGGAAAGTACTATACTGAGTAAAGTAAGTCAATCAAAGAAAGATAAATACCATATGATTTCACTTATATATGGAATCTAATAAAGAAAATAAACTAACAAAAAAATTTAAATGAACTCATAGATACAGAGAACAGACTGATAGTTATCAGAGGGAATGGGTTAGGGGTGTGGGTGAAAACAGTGAAGGGATTAAGCAAAAGAAAATTTCATAGACAACATGATGGTAATTACCAGAGAAAGGGTGGGGTAGGGGGAGGGTAAAGAGAGATAAATGGTATTAAAGGGGGTTAGGGATGGTGAACACACAATGCAATATACAGATGAGGTATTATAGAATTGTATCCCCTGAAAACTGTATAATTTTATTAACCAATGTCATCCCAGTAAATTCAATTTTAAAAAATGTAATCAACTAGAGGATAGACTCAGCCAAAGCAAACATATAGAACAATAAAGAAGGAGAAATAGGATTTATGGTAATGTGTATTAAACACAACAGAAGAGGAAAGAACCCCTAATATAAGAGTTGTTTAGAGAATAAAGATCCTGATTGGTTTATGAAGAGAAAATTTTTCAGGAGAGAAGTCTCTATGAAACAAATAGAATCAACATATTCAACACAGTTTGTTCCTGTCAAAAATGATATGACTGTTGAAAGACTTGGATATAACAAAGAAAAATTTAAACAATTTTTTTAAAGATTTTATTTATTTATTTTTAGAGAGGGAAGGGAGGGAGAAAGAGAGAGAGATAGAAACATCAATGTGTGGTTGCTGGGGGACATGGCCTGCAACCTAGCCATGTGCCCTGACTGGGAATCGAACCTGCGATGCCTGGTTCGCAGCCTGCGCTCAATCCACTGAGCTACACCAGCCAGGGTGAAAAATTTAAACAATTTTTAATTTAGGGAAAATAGGCACACAAGTAAAAATTATGATCAAAGACATTACATATGTATAGTTATTGTTTTAAACAGCTATATTGAGAGAATTGGGTAAGAGAAGAAGTGTGTAGGAGAGGTAAACATGCATCTTTTATAATATTAAGTCAAAAGAAAGAAAACTGGTACATCAAAAGAGATCTTTGTTGCCAATCAGCTGTTTTCACTTGTCAGAAGTGAGAGAATGCCTTTGATTTTGCTATTAATATACTATTCACTAGTAGTGCTCTAGTTTGTGGAACGAACTTGTTGTTGCTTCTTTCTGTGGCCTTGAGATGAATCTACTTATTTTTCAATACTCCCAGCTAAAATTCTAGTCTGGAACCAGCGATGGGGTTGTTTTGTCAAATAGTACCTGCTTCTGATGATGCTATGGACACCAAATTTCACAGATTTCTGTACATTACATTTTCGCAGATCTAGTCAGTAAACTGTAATGAAGAATAAATAATTCACCTTAATTATTTTTACTTAAGATCGTTGGTACAAACTTCAATCATAAAAGGAACTTCAGTACAAAGGCGATTTCCGAGTAGAATGGGTGTTGGAAGAAAAGGAGACACGAAAGTAAAGTGGCACACTGTGCGCTGCGCCTGCGGGCCCCACCCGTGCTCAGTAGGAGAGGGAGAGAGAGAGTGTGGGTGTCATAGAGACCAGCAGGACAAATAAATGAGGACAAGATGAAAGGTGTATGTGTTTTTAAATATCCATAGTAACACAATTCTAGAGAATTTCTGTCTGCATTAAATCCTTTTATACCTTTCCTAAAACAGTTATCATTACAATCACAAATATTATCAGGCAGGACTGAAAAAGAAATGTTAATATATGTCAAGAAGTTCTTGGAGTAGAAGCTGGGAAGCTATATTTAGCTTGATCGCTGATCAATGAAATATCTTTGGGTGATAATGTTGCCTTGCTATGCCTTATTTCCTCTCCAGGTAACTGAGAACACCACATAGAACATATTTGAAAGCAAAATTTTAGTCAGAAATCCATGAGAATTGAAAGTATATCAGTGATGAGTGAGTATATAACTATAATATCTTTGTTTATAAATAATTATTACAGACAAGAAATTATCTGTGGTTCTAACTCATTATCTTCATGTAGATTTATTCTTATGTATATTGAATGACTTTTATTGCAAAATAGGTCCCCAAAAGATTTATTAATCTAAATTCAGTATATTTTATTTTATTATTTTAAAGGATTCCTTATTCAAATCTGTATTTTGTAATAAATAAAGATCAAAATTCAACATTTCAGGATTGAGTATTTTTCTTAAATAATGCTAAATAAAACATGAATAACCTTTTGATAATACATTATGGATGGTGTGCCAAATATGGGCACTTAAAAACATTTAAAAATGTATGCTTTGGTAAAAAATGAATCACACAATAAAGTCACTGGAACTGAAAACTTCATTATAAAATATTCTGTCAGCATGGCATTTGAATCCTCCCTCTAACATTCTTCCTGTGGAGATTAACAATCCCTAAAGCTTTAAAAATTCTGCTTTTGTTTGTAGTCACTTTAGACAACCTTAAAATCTTTAACTTCTTATCCAAGGTAAACCTCTTGTGATTTTATTCTAAATTCAATTATATTTAATAAGGTTCAGTGAATAAGTACACATATACATATATGTAAGAGCATATGTATAGATATCTATATATAAAGTTTATATATGTATATGGGTATGTGCCTTTGGAGATTGATAAAGCTTCTGTGTCTGGAACACAAGATTCATCCTGCAATATAGTATGCACTGTAATTCAAGCTATAGCAATTCATCAATGATAATAATAATTCTTCATTATTTGGTCATTTAATATGTGGGAGGCACTCTACCAAAAACTTGACTTACATTATCTTCTTCAATCTTTATAACAAATCTAGAGGGTATGTATTATCCCTGTATATTAGAACATAGAGTACTAAGACTCTTACCTGTGATCTCACTAAGCATTAACTGTTACAATTAAGGTAATATTTGAAGGTAGACTGATCAAAAACTGACTTCTTAAGCACTTTGATACACTGCTTTGTTCAATGTGAAGCAACAATAAATCAAGTGAACATGAAATCTTTACAAAGGCAAATTTACATGTCTGAAAAAGGGAAATGGGAAAGAAAGAAAATATACCAAGCATTGCTATTATTTGTGTTTGACTCCCTTCTTGAAAAACATCTGGATCTATTTTAAAAAAAGAACAATTTGTTATGAGCAAGTACAATAAAACAGTATTACAATGACTTCCTTTGAATACAACAAATCAAAAAGGCTTGTATTGATTTAAAAACAAATAAAATATGAAAATAAGGAACCGATGGATCAGTGTTTCTGTCACTTATGTATGTCACCCATGGTACTGCTCATTTAGATGTAAAAATGAGACTTTTGCTATGCAGTGGACCTTCTTTGTCTTTGTTGCATTTTCCTCAACTCAAAGTGCTTACTTTTTATAGCTATCATGATAACAATTACAAACTATTTAAAATCTTTAGCCACCAATGATCATAGGTGAATTTTGGAAATCTTTCCAACTATTTCTCGTTCTATGCCCTTAACATTTAGACTGCACTCACAACTAGAAAATATGTCTTGGGTGTCACTTGGTCATCTTCCTTTCTTATGATCATGTCACAAAATCCTCATGTATGGCCCTCAAAATTAACTTAAACAAGTAAAATTTTTTAAATGGTAAAAGAATTATAAAGTAAAATGGAAATTAATGAGATATTGGACAGATGTTGTCAAACTTTGCCTACCTTCAACTGGGGAAACTCTTATAGGAAGCTTGAGGATATAATATATATATATATATTACTAATTACTGATTTTAAATGAAAACTGAGACTTCCATTTATTAACATCATTGGTTAGCTGGTCTCAGACTAATTATTCTTCTAAGAACAATTAGGAAAGTTGTGTAAAAATGCAAAATATATGTTTGAAGATGTTAAAGACCTACCCTAGTAAACAGACTGTGAGGAATCCAAGGCTCTGAGTATAGTGTTATGGAGTTGAATTGTGCCCCACCCCAAATCATATAGAAAGGTCCTAATGCTTAATACCTCAGAATGTGCCCTTATTTGGAAATGGGGTAATTACAGATATAATTAAGCCACTATGAGCTCATATTGGAGTATGGTGCACCCCTAATTCAATATGGCTGGTGCCCTTATAAGAAGAGGAAACTTGGAAACAGATACGCACAAGTAGGATGCCGTGTGAAAATGAAGGCAGAGATTAGGCTGATGCATCTACAAGTGAAAGAACACCAAAGGTTGCCAGAAAACCACCAGAAGTAGGGAAGATGTTTGGAACAAATCCTTCCCTCACAGCCCTCAGAAAGAACAAATTTTGCCAACACCTTGACCTTGGACTATTAACCTCCAGAACTCTAAGAAAATGCATTTCTGTTACAAAGGTTCAGTTTGTGGACCTTTGTTTCAGCAGCCCAAGAAACTAATACAAGTAGGGAAGAACATCAAGGTGCCATGTTTTGCCTGAAATCATTTTCTGAGAAATGGTGTGAAGCCAAAAAGTAAAAACAAGCAAACAAACAAGCAAAAACAAAAACTGAGCAGAAAATAGTATGTAAGAGATTGAGCCAATTTTTTGGAAGAGTCATGTGACTAGGGAGACAAAAATCTGATGTTCAGACCATTTTTAAAAACCAAGGTTGAGGGACCAAAGTTTAGGAGAGAAAAAAAAACTGATATTACCTAATGCTTTTTTTCCCCAAGGAATTTGGAGATTTTTAAATGGAACAAGAGAAGGAGAGAAATAGGAACACCATACTTGCTAAGAAATCAAGTGAGACTATTGAGAGATCCAATAAATGGCACTTATGATCCACAATAGAGAAGTACTGTGGAAAATGCACCAAACTCTCAGATATCTAGCACAAAAGTAAGATGACTAGGAAATAAAAAAGTCCTTAAGTTTTAAATTAGCTCAATTTCAGATGGAAATTACTGTGATTTTTCTGTTTTAATTATCTGTCAGAAATAAAGGTATGTCCTCTTTGGAAGACTGTAAGTTTAAACAGTTCTTTAATTCCTTATAGAGAACATCAAACATCAAGTTAAAATTTAATAGGAAAGAAAGAAGATAGGAAAACATGGCCAAAAAACACAAAAGGTTATACAACAAAAGAAATAGACCCAAAGCTCAACCAAATTAAAGTGATCAGGAATGGGTTTATCTAAAGCCATGGTTAATACTTTTACAAAAGGACAAGATGAAAATTAGCACCAAAGAATTTGGTTCATTAAAAAGAATCAAGTGAAAATTCTTAACTGCAAATGTAGTAATTGAAACTAGGAAGTCAATAGATGGCTTTGCCAGTATGTTAGACATAGCAGAGAAGGGTGGTAGTAAAATAGAAAAAGGTCTATATAAAATGTTTCAATATTTATGAAAGGCCATGAGAAACAAATAGTAAAATAATAAAATTAATGTATGATCCCAAAATAAGAGAATAAAAATTGGGACAAAACAATATTTGCAATAATATCCACCAAGAAGTATTTAAATGAGAGACATAAGACTTCAAGCCACAGATTCAAAAAGCTTTATAAAACGTAAACACAATATATACAAAGAAAATCACAAGTGTATTATAGGATCGCTGATAGAAATCAAAGACAAAGAATAAACTGTAAAAATCAGTGAGGGTAGAAGATTCAGGGTAACCTGTTAGATGAGAAACATGGAACTACCACAGGAGATGAACTAAAAATAACTTCTACACCAAAACTAGGAAAATGAGAAGACAGTGGTTTAAGATCACCAATAAGCTGAAAAGGCAGCAGCATAGCATTCTACACCCAGAAAAAATATCCTTCAAAAATAAAGGCAAAATAAAAACATATATAGAAAAATACATATTGTAATTTTAATTGATAAAAATCTTAAGAAAACTATTAATAAAAAGACACTAATATGCCAGTAAAGTAAGGAAGTAGTACACCATGACCTAGTAAAGTTTATAAGAAGAATTCAGGGTTCTTTCAACATTAGAAAAATCTATGAATAATTCCACCATATTAATAAGTCTAAGAAAGAATAACATATGTTTATCTTTATTTAGTGTAATTACTGATACTAGGCGTTTACATCTACCACATTACTATTTATTTTATATTTGACTTAACTGTTGTTTTAAAACTGTTTTTGCCTTGTTGCATATTAAGCAAGGAGCTTTATCATCCTCTTTACCTCTTCTATTAACTTGATAGTTATATAATGTTTTCTCTTCTATTTGTTGGAAACCTTAAGTTGAAATATTTATTCTTGACATAATGGATTCTATATAAAGCACTAGTATTACCATTTCATGTATCAAATTGAAACAATGTACTCATTTTCACCTTTTATGTTATTATTCTCATGTATTTGAATTCTACATGAAAAATACTACTTTTTAAAATTCTACCTTGAAAGGGAGGGACAAAGGGGATAAGAGTAGAAAGAAGATGAAGGGCCTAATGACCAAGCAGGTATGAATGACCCATGGGTAGGGACAACAGGGTGGGGATTGACTGTGGAAGCAGGAGGTGTGGTGGGCAGGGCAGGAGAGAGTAGGGGGGAAATTGAGACAACTGTAATGGGACAAAAATAAAAAATAAAAATAAAATTCTATCTTGAAATACTCTGACCAATCTTACTTTATTTGATACAGTCACTTATAATTTTATATTTACCCACATGTTTATACTTCTGTTGCTTTTCATTCTTTCCTGCATTTTTGTAGTTTCAAGTGGAAGTGGGAAGGTTTTGAGTGTGTGTGAGTGGTTTCATCTCAAATAATTTTCTTCTTTTGAATGGATTCCTTTGGTGTTTTTTTTTTTTTAGTGTATGCATGTCTCCTGGAAATTAATTTCTATTATTACTTTAATTTTTTATTTGTACATAATTTCAAAGTTACAAAAAAGTTGCATGATTGAGGATAGAAAAATGTATCCTCTATCCATATTCACTTACTATTATTTATTCTCCCCTTTTTTAATTTGTTTTATCATCTGCTCTTTTTTACATACACACGCACACACACACAAGCTTTTTATTTTTCATTACATGCATTATGGTTGTTTAATCCTTTACACTTCAATGTATATTTGCTAAGAATAACTATATTCCTTCAAATAAACACTACAGTTGTCAACTCTAATACCCTACATAATGATTCAATACTTTAAGCTAATCTACCATATGTTTTTGAATCTTCCAGCTGAACAAATTTTATAATCCATAGAAATTTTTTTCTCCCTCTCACAAAAGATTTTTTTTCTGGTGACAGGCATTGCACCTAGGAGTCATGTCTCTTTGGTCTCCTTTAATATGGCACATTTTCACAGCTCCTCTTTGTCTCATGACTTCTTTTTGGTGGGTATGGTGAGAACCCCTCCTGAGTTTTAAGTTTATTCACTCATTTGGTTAAATCATGCCTTTTCTTGTAAGAAGAATGTGTAAGAGTCCTGGAGTTGCAGGTGATGATGGGGTAGGTAAAGAATTATTTCATTTATATTTAACCTACCATCTTGCTGATGCATTAACTTTTATAATCCTCACAGCAGTTCTAAGAAATAGGTATTTAATCTCCAACTATCTCAGGTAATAAATGTTAGACACAAGAATCCAACAATTTGTAATGAAGAGAAGGTAATAGTGCAGCTGTTGAGATCAATCTTCTGGAATAAGAAAGCTGCTCACTCAGAAAACAGAAGCAATCTAAATGCTTTCATTTCATTTACATGATGCCATAGCCAATAGACAATCTGTGTTCAAGTAGATTAAAGTTTATTCCTTCCAGTTAGAATTTAAATACTGTTTTCCAATACACCAAAGTACTATATTTCCATAGTTATAGAAGAAATTCCTAAGTGTTTTTTTCCTCAAAATTCAAGATCTCATTTTCCTTTCACTTTATGTTTTCCCAAGATAAAACAAACACACAATATAACATGATAAAGAAAAAAGAAAGATGAAACAATTTGCCTAAGTACTTCCAAGTTTATTGGATATAACACAAAATAGATTTATTGAATACCAAAGACTATAATTTCAACTTTATAAAACATTTTTCATAGACAACACACTTATGTATTTTATCATATAAAATGTATAAGGCCGTTATTTAGTTTATAAAGAATACACTGAAGTACATTTGTTTAAATTACAGTTATTCTCCTTTTCAAGCATTTCTCTAGCTATGTCTCTATTAAAATGTACCAGAAGTACATCAGGTACTCAATTCATACATGCTAAAAATGAATGAATGAATGGAATTACATTATATTTGTCAAGGTTCAGAATAATTAATGGTATTGTAAAATATTTTTTAAAAGGGAAAAAAAGAAAAGCCCCAAAACAAAGAAAGAGGAATTAATGAGTTTCTAAGACTACGCAATTTTTATTTTAAGCCTAAATTAAGATGAGTTGACTGCAGTCAGAAGAAGTTGCCTGTACATTATAGCAACCAGGATTTATTTATTTTTCTGGGCATGCTGAATGAGACTGTTGGTTAACATTCCTCACCACTGTGCTGTGTTACTCTGATTTGTTCTTGTGCTCCTTTCTCCCTGAGAGTATCATTCCTGTCAGCAGCTTCAAGAAATCTGAAGTTGACCAAGGACTACCCAATGCCCTACACCTGAACTGTACCCATTTTTCAATGACCAAACCAAAAAATATAGCTCCATTAGGACATGTTTCTTGATCTCCCCAGTTGGAACTGAACTTTCCTTTATCGAATCCTGCTGGCACTTGGTTCCTCTACTATAGTAAACTGCTGACTGAGTCCACTGCCACTTTCTTTACTTCCCTTTTAAGTTCAACATTTTGAAGAACACCACTTCAGAAGGAATGTAACTCCCTTGATATCTAACTTGATATGTATCAGAGTTACAAGTGAAAAAATTTTACTAGTGAAGAATATTTCATTCTGGAACTGTTTTTAGAGCTATTTGTAAAAAGCCAGAAACAGCAAATTGCAAAGGATAGGGATGTGTGTTTGCTCTTCAATGGGAAGTGAATTTGTCAGTTTATTGCAAAAGCTTCAAGAATTCAGAAGTATGAACAAGATAAAAATTACATAAAGAAAGATCTAAATAAAGAATAAACAGAGAGAAATTTAGGTGGTGGTGGTAATAATGGTGAAGGCAGTGATGGTAGGTAATAGGTCATTCAACAAAGAGAGTGAATACATTCATAGAATAGTAACTGTGTGATTAATAAGAGAAGGACTTAATATTCAAAATATATCAAAGCTGAAACTTTTATTGTATAGGACTTTATATTCTAGAGTCAATAATTTGATTTTCCTAAAGACAGAGACCCCTTCAGAAAAGCAGATGTTAAATTAGAAAGGCAAACAAATTAATACACAGAAATCTTAAGAGGAAAAGTGAAAAGTGAAATATGACTATTTCGCAGGAATTTCTCATAAACTTTAATCCATTTAGCTTTAGTTCTTTGTTCTGTCAATGTTACATTTGTAAAGAATCATAAAAATAAGATAATAACAACTCTATAAAATGTCTGGAAAATAGTGTTCATTTTCAGCCAGATCCTATGGGGCACACACAATCCTTAGGACTTTATCCTTCAGGGAGCAGAGGTCTTGCTCTGAGGGCGAGGGCCTAAAAAAATGCAGCCTTTGTGACAGACATTGAATTCACCCTTCTCTTGAAATTTTAGAACATACCCACACTGTTTTTAATATAAATTATGTATATCAGAGATCACTTATTCCAACTAAACTGTTGGGATTTTATGAAGCAGAGGGAGATCTGCTTCATCTTAGTGAAAAGTATTCCTATAAAAGAGCAGAATTCTCAATTCAACATTACAAAGTAGGGGCTATTTAAATAGTTTCACTTTTTTTCTATCAAGTATAATTCTAGTAAATGGGATTAGAATTAGCAACTATTATAAGAAATTATGAAGAATGGTACAAAAGCATAGCTAGAAACAAAATTTAAAACAAAGAAAACCAAAAATGCAACAAACCTTCTTGACATAAGCATATAGAACATATAGATTTTGTTTAGGGGGTAATTTCCTCCTTTTATTTTCTACCCCTAACCCCATACATCTGTTGGGATAAATTGTTCTGTATATCTAACATGCCAACATGGGAAAAAATATTTTTATGTAGGTAACCACATGGCCCATTCACACACTCTTTCCTATTTCATCATCTCCAGTCTATCAAAAGATCATTTCTGCTTGACTGTCCAGTCAGAAAAGCTCAGGAGACATGTTGAAATGTTCAGTGAGGGCTTAGATCTTGAACCTGGTGGTTACTGATTATACATAGTGATTCAGACCTCTCTACTCCAGAAACTTTCTTTCCTCCGAGGGAACTTATGCCTTGTCTCTTCCTTTCCCCCATTCTATGCTCTGGGCCATCTCGTGATATCATAAGGTGCCATATCAGAAATCACTTGCTTCATTTGGGTTTCCTGCTGATTTTATTTTAGCGATGTGAGGTATAGCCATCTCTGATTCATTAAATAAGAATGTTAAGGGAATGTATGTCTGCCCTCCCAAAGCACATCCTGGTACTGACAGATAACAGGAGGGCCAAGTCCAGAAGTTAGTTTTTGAAGTTGCAGGAGGCTGTTATTGGAACAAAGTCTCTCATTGCATCAATACATTTGGTAATCATTGCACCTTTAAAAGGAATTTTCACAGCTTTAGGAGTGCAGAACACATTTTCAAAAGATGCTGAAATGAATGCCAAAAAATTGAGACACAGTGTGTAATCTTGGTCAGGTTGCCCCAGCCAAGGCATCACTAAGACTACTTTAAACTTACACAGGTAAATTATTGCCAAGACATTTTACAAAGATTATTTAGGACATCCTTCCATGTGCTTCTCATTGTCTTTCAGGGAAAGCAGCTATTTCCAACTGAACCCATAAATCACCTGTCAAAACCTGATTTTCTGTAGAAAGTCGGTAAACACTGGAATGCAGATGCAGCAACAAATATTTTACCAACATATCCATATGTGAACTATTTTGGAATTATTCCTTTTCAGTCCTAAAAATGTTTCATGTTGGAAAAGAGCATGCAGTGGAAGTGGCTGAGCGCCTCACATTTTTGGTGAGAGGGTCACAGCCTACGAGTTACGGGAGGAAGAAAGTGGTAAGACTCTACAGTGGAGTACCATTTATGAGGTTTAAAAAAAGGTACCCTTGGCCTTTCATTTATCCTTCCTCCAACCACGGTTAGAAAGTTACAGTGGGTTTGGGGCAGATGGACACAGTTTTTGGTGTAAGGGAAAAAAATGAAAGTACAAATAAGCTGAAAAAATAGAACAAAGAAATCAAGAAAACAGCAATGAGACTTAGAAAGTTTCTTGCCATCATTGCTTATCATAGAGGCTAATGCTGGCTCATCGGTCATATTAATATTTGCAACCAAAGATTTTAGCTACATGTTCCCAAATCTTGAGTCATGATTCCTGCTCCTGAAATGTTTTTTCTCCACCTATAACATCCATATGTATGCACCTCTCAGATACCCTTAAAGAGAGAACTTGAAGTGAGTGCTGACAATCTCCAGCTGTCACTTGCTTGGGATCCAGCACAGTGTTCACACCAGGGTCATGCGCTTCCTGGGTTCTCCCAGCCAATGACTGACTGTGTCTTTCCTGTAATGAAGGATCTTTGCCCTGAAGCTTCATTACCAGCCTGACTCGGACTTTCTCAGGGTTTCCCTTCAATTTCAGGTTCTTTCCACTCAATTCTCTGACCTACCCTCTCTCTTCTCATAGGTATTCGATCTACATCATTTTCTGAATTCTCTCTCTATCTGTTTCTGATAGCTTTCCCTTTAGTCCCCACACACATTTTGCCCAATAAATCTCTCACACATTTAATTTCCTCTTGCTGCTGCTTCACCAAGTACTTGAACTGGCACACATTCCCAAAACTGATCACATTCACTTATGAAAAATCAAGGCCAAACTCACATGACACCATTTTCATTATGACTCTTCTAACACTTATTGCTCCCTATAATGTCTTATTCCTTGAACTCTCTCCTACAAGAGAGAGTTTGCTTTTATTTTTGTGAGAGTTTTGTAAAACCTATCTTCATTTATTTTAATTGTTCCTTGTTTTATTTCTTTAATCAGAAGATACACATTGTTATGCTACTTTTAAAAATATTTATTCTTCTACATTGCTCACTACACTACTTGGCATATAGCAGGTGCTCATCGACTTTGCTTAATTCAATCAAATGAATTGTTATCTACCTTTCTAGGACACTTACAGGCACTAGAAAGTAATTTGGAAAGTAGTTTTCTGTCATGTGCCAAAGGCAAACTTCCTTCCCTTTATTATTTCTGTGGTATCATCTTAGTCTTCCACCTAAATTTCTTTTCAATAGGATTAGCACATTTAGGATCTCTCTCTCTCTCTGTCTCTCTCTCCCTTTCTTTCTTTCCTTCTTTCTTCTTACTTCCTTTTTTGCAATTTTTCCATTCATTTTTTTTTAAGATTTCATTTACTTATTTTTACAGAGGGGAAGGGAGGGAGAAAGAGAGGGAGAGACACATCAATGTGTGGTCGCCTCTTACAATCTGTGGTTGCCCCCTATTGGATACCTGGCTTGCAACCCAAGCATGTGCCCTGACTGGAAATCAAACTAGTGATCCTTTGGTTCACATGCCAGCATTCAATCCATGGAGCCATACCAGCCAGAGAATCATCTTTCTTTTTATTGAGAAAATTCTATGTGCTTGGTCCTGTGCTAGGTGATACAAAGGCAAATATACAAAAGGCACGGACCCTGTCTTTAAACAGCTTAGAGTATAGTAGGAAAGACTAATATGCAAAGAAATACAGTAATGAAGTTTTTGGAAGTTCATGATACACATCTGTACAAAGATTCAGTAGTTACTTAAAAAAGGGATGGTTAACTCTAGGTGAGAAATCAGGAATGTCTTTATAGATGTAATATGGTAAATGAGTCTTAGAAAATCTGTAGAATTCATGTTGTTGAAAACAAGAAGTATTTGGTGAGTGTGGTGAATCACTTCCATTCCTAGTACCCACTTGAGTAAGGCAGGACTTACTCCCCCCCACTGCTAGGAGTTCTTCAAGATGACCCTCAGCTGACAGCCCTGCTTGGAATGGCCACTAATTAAAAACATAAACAAAAACAAACTTCCTAGGCTAAGGTTGTGCCTCCCTCCAGAGGTAACCCATAGTTGATGACTGATCAACATGTGAGAATTAAAAGCTTAGACCTCTCACCCTTAACTCAGGACAACTCCGATGATACATTCCAACTGAAACACTCCCTGTGGGGTTGGCTGACAGCTTTGTTACAATTGAGCCACAGACTAAGTTCTTTCTGTGGCTAATCCTCCTTCCCATAGGATTAAGACAAATAGTCCTCCCTAATAAGAATCCTGCATACTGATTGCATGTCGGAATCTGCCTTTAGAGAACTGAAACTAACAGGTACATTCTGTCCAGGCAGGACAAGCAGAGTAGAAAAAAGCATGGGTATAAAAGCTGTGGTAGTTTGGAGTACCACCATCTTTTGAACATGGTTTCCCAATCCTCTACATGATTTTATATATAAACACATACAGAAAAATGTTGTTTATCTGAATTTTAGAAATTGTCCCTTTCATGTGAATTTTTTCTACTGTTGCACAGTGGTACAGCAAGGAAAATTCTAATAAAGTTCCAGTGAATCATCTAATGTTTTATATTATCCACACTACTCTCATATTCTTTGAATGTAAAATTTGAGTAAACAGAAAAGGATACAACAGACTCCTCTTTTTTTGGTTTTAGTAACAACACAATAGAACAATACTATTATTCCTTTGATTTTCATTCTCTGAATCTTTTTTAAAAACAGACCCCTGTAATATAGACAATTAGAGTTGTCCAGTGAGACATGTGCTAATAAATCAGCTAAGCCCAACAAAGTTTTAAAACTATAATCTCAGAGTCTTCACCTACTTGGAAAACTGCTACAGCATGTTCACTTTTACTTCATGCCTCATCACTCGCTGTAGCAGAAGTACAGCCCTAGGAAGACTACAGGTCAAATGTTGCAGCAGTCTCACTGACCTGGGCCAATGCTGACATAAAATTCCTGAGAAGAGGCTCACAGGTTACAGGACAGCACACCATAACATACTATTTTCTATACCATCTGGGTTACAATATTTGAAGTTACATCCACTGAAATGGGAAGAGCAATGTTTTTCAAAACCAGGTAAAAATTGAGCAAGTGATTATACTTCATTAGAAAGATAGCACAAGACTAATTATGGCTGAAAATAGGACAAATAAGAGAATCACTTATTCACTTTATTGGACTCTGAAAGTCACAGAGATGTCCTTAAATACCCACATATTAATTGTAGCTTTTCTCTTTTATTCCCATGTTTTCTGTTTCTTCTTTCTCTCAACTACATATTTATAGATTTTTAAATCAACAACATCCCTGAATTGTGTTCGCTTTCTACAGTTGGGATTTGATTCTTGAAAATCAAACTGATTGCAAGATCAGCCCTAGAGATGCATTCTGGCATCATCGTTTAACATAATGTTAGAGATCTGTGGGAAAAGATATACATTTCGGAGGTGGTGTGTACACAAGATGCAAATGAAGGAGATCAGGCAAGGCAAAGCGGGGTGATTCTAGTTTAGTGTTCAATATAATTTTGCAGATAGCTAGTCACTTGCTTCTCATTTTCAATCACTCCTCTGTTTGCAGAGTACTTTGATGGGCTGTCTTGATAGCAAAATTATAGGCAATTAAATTTAGAGGGCTTAATTTTTCCAGTGATTTCAACTTTAAAAAAATAAAATAAGAAATAACTTAAATACATCTTATAAAGTAAAAGAGTATTGTTTTGAAAGATCAAAAGCTTTGTCTCTTAGAGACTCAAAGGGCCTAGGCTTTGGCATTAATCACATTTATTTCATGAGAAACAGAATTTTTCAGCTCTAGAGGTTTCATGTCAGAGAGAATGATTCTACCTATCTGCTCTCAGCCTGCTCCAAGATGGGGGGACAGAAAGGTGTTTGGAAGCAGCTGTTAACCCACCTGCAGAGTAAACTCTCTCATTTCATCTGTTGAATTGTTCACATAGTTCAGACTAATGTTTACTTGTTCACAATTACAGATACCGTCTGGTCTTCAGAGATTGTTTGTAAAAGACTGTCAGAGAGCCTGCAGGGTATGAATGGTTAAGTGCCTTCCCTGGTTAAATAACAGCTCACCATGTACATGATGCCTATCAAAGAAGGTTCAATTGACTAAGTGAAGTAATGTACAAAACTTAAGAAAAATTTAAATATCTTCCCATACCTCCCTTTGTAATGGCAGTCCTAAATGCTGTATTTATTTGCATTTTTATTTTCTTCGCATATTTATGGGAAATTATCACTGCAGCATTGAGATATGCATCTGAATCTGTGCTTTCATTGGTTTCATCTGCCCTAAGGAATGTGGCTCATGATTTCTGCTTATGCAAAAATGTGTTGGATAGAGGCTCTGTTATCCTGAGAATCAATTTCATCTTTTTAGAATGCATGTCTGCCAGTAATGTATTGTGGTTTCTCATACCAGAGGAGAATGCAATGGAAATGACTGAGAGCAATGCATATTAGAGAAAATCACACGTTGGAAAGCTGCCATGTAGCAATACCAGCCCAAATCAATGCCTGGATGGAGAGGGTGGCCAATGCCGTGGCTTACAGTTATTTTAATTATATGGGAGAGGATACGGGTTCATATTCAGAAAGGAACTAATTTAAAAAGGATTCGTGGAGAAGGAGGATGGCGACGGGGTAGGAGGGAGCAGATTCTACTTCTTCCTACACATGAGAGAAAAACCTAGCTGATCTACAGAGGAACAGAGCAAACAGACAACAGTACTCCAGCATATATGAAAATAAGAGATCAAAAATTGTAGCAGACACTGAAAAACCAGACAAATAGGTGGAAGTGGTGAACACCAGGATACCTACTGGAAAAGGAAACCCAACAACATAGGAACAACCAACAGATAACAACAAAAGAAGGTGAAAAGGGGAGTGGAAACCACACAAACCTCAATCCAGGACCTATCTGGAAATACAACTAAATAGTGGAGATACTGCCCAGTACAAACAACTGAACACCATTAAGAGAGAATCCTCAAAACCTTGTACACATGGAAGAACCAGCTTCAACACAACCTACCCTCATCAGCACAACAAAATACAAGAGGTGGTGGACAGAGTGATCCTCAGTTAAGGAGCAGGTAGGAAGGACCCACCAAAGAAAGACCCAACAATAATCAAAACCCAAAGAAAAACACAGAGCGAACTTAAACAGCAGCCCAAGACTAGTGAACTAAGGAGATCAAGAAGACTGCACCACTGAATCTCACAGGTATTCTATGACAGAAGTTCACAACATAAACCCAGGGAGCCAGAACAGATCAATTTAAGAAGCAGAGGCTAACAAGAAGAGTCTCACAAACCATGGGAAGACAAAGAAACAATCCCCAAATGAAAGGAAAGGAGGAAACCTCAGAAAGAATGCTATGCAAAATGGAGGCAACTCAACTATCAGATATAGAGTTCAAAGCAATGGTTATCAGGAAGCTGAATGAGCTCACAGTGAATTACCAGCAACTACAGGGAAACTACAATGAACTCACTGCAAACTACATCAATATGAAAAAGGAAATAAAAACTATCAACAAGAGCCAAGAGGAAATGAAGAATAGAATTTCTGAACTGAAGAACACAGTAGAAGGAATGAAAAGCAGAATCAATGAATCAGAAGATTGGATCAGCGAGCTAGAGAACAAAGTAGAAAAAAACACACAGAAAGAGCAATAAAAAGAAAAAAAGGCTCAGAAACGATGAAGAGGGATTAAGAGAAATGCAGGGCAATATAAAACATAATAATATACGTATAATAGGAATACCAGAAGGAGAAGAAGAAGAGCAAGAGATAGAAAACCTATTTGAAAATGTAATGATGGAAAACTTCCCTAATTTGATGAGAGAAAAAGCCACACAAATAGAGGAAACACAGAGAGTCCCAATCAAGAGGAACCCAAAGAGGCCCACCTCAAGACACATCATAATTAAAATGGCAAAATTTCAAGATAAAGAGAGAATCTTAAAGGCAGCAAGGGAGAAACAGGAAATAACATATAAGGGAGCCCTAATAAGGTTAGCAGCAGACTTCTCAATGGAAATACTCCAAACCAGAAGAAAATAGCAAGAAATATTCCAAGTAATGAGAACCAGAGGCCTGCAACCAAGACTACTTTATCCAGCAAGGCTCTCAATCAAGATAGAAGGCCACATAAGGAACTTCCCAGACAAAAGAAGTCTAAAAGAATACACCTCCACCAAACCAGCTCCACAATACATGCTAAAGGGACTGACCTAAGGAAAGGAAGGAAAAGAGAGAGACAGAGAAGAACACAGGTATGAAAAAGGAAATGAATAAGTACCTGTCAATAATAATCTTAAATGTAAATGGATTAAATACTCCAATCAAAACACATAGAATAGCTGAATGGATAAGAAAGCATGACCCAAGCATATGCTGCCTACAAGAGACCCACCTCAGGACAAAAGACCTACACAGACTGAAAATGAAGGGCTGGAAACAAATTTTCCAAGCAAATGGACAGGAAAAAAAAAAGCTGAGGTAGCAATACTCATATCAGACAAAATAGACTTCCAAAAAAGGGCCATAAAGAGAGACCCAGAAGGTCACTTGATAATACTCAAGGGAAGAATCCACCAAGGAGACATAAACATTGTAAATATATATGTACCCAACATAGGAGCACCCAAATACATAAAGAAATCTTGGAGGACTTCAAGAAAGATATTGACAACAACACAATTATAGTAGGGGATTTTAACATGCCACTGTCAAAAATGGACAGATCTTCCAAACAAAAGATCAACAAAAATATTGTGGCATTGAACAATGCCCTAGATGAAATGGACTTAACTGATATATATAGAGCCTTTCATCCCAAAGAAGCTAAATATACATTCTTTTCAAATGCACAAGGGACATTTTCAAAGATAGACCACATGATTGGACACAAGACAAGCCTCAATAAATTCAAGAAAATTGAAGTCATACCAAGCATTTTCTCTGGCCACAAAGGACTGAAACTAGAAACCAACACCAAGGGAAAAAACCCAAAACACTCAAAATGATGGAGATTGAAGAGCATGCTATTAAACAATGAATGGGTCAAGAATTAAATTAAGGAAGAAATCAAAAAGTTTCTGGAAACAAACAAAAATGAACTCACAAAAACCCAAAACTTATGGGACACAGCAAAGGCAGTCCTGAGAAGGAAGTTCATAATGATACAGACCTACTTTCTAAAAAAGATAGAAACATTTCAAACAAACAACCTGACCCTAAGCCTGCAGGAACTTGAGAACTACAACAAAGACAGCTCAGAGAAAGTAGATGTAAGGAAATAACCAAGATCAGAGCAGAATTAAATGACATAGAGACTAAAAGCACAATTCCAAGGATTGATGAATCCAGGAGTGGTTTTTTTTTAAAAAACAAACAAAATCGACAAACCTTTAAGCAGATTTATCAAGAAAAAGAGAGGACCCAAATAAACACAATCAGAAATGAAACAGGAGAGATTACAACTGACACCACAGAAATACAAAGGATTGTAAGAAATTACTATGAAGAACTGTATGCCAAGAAATTTGAAAACCTAGGTGAAATGGACAAATTTCTAGAAAAATAGAACCTTCCAAAACTGAATGAAGAAAAAGCAGAATGCCTGAATAGACCAATAACTGCAGATGAAATTGAAGCAGCAATCAAAAAATTCCTGACACACGAAAGCCTTGATGGGATGGTTTCACAGGAGAATTCTACAAAGAATTTAAGAAAGAGCTAACCCCTATCCTTCATAGAATATTCCAAAAAATCCAAAATGATGGAAGACTCCCAAACTCTTTTTATGAAGCCAGCATCATCCTAATCTTAAAACCAGATAAAGACACAACAAAGAAAGAAAACATCAGGTCAATATCGCTGATGAACATAGATGCTAAAATCCTCAACAAAATATTGGCAAACCACACCCAACAATACATTAAAAAGATCATCCACCATGACCAAGTGGGATTCATCCCAGGGATGCAAGGGTGGTTCAATATTCTCAAATCAGTAAATGTAATACATCACATAAACAAAAGCAAAGACAAAAATCACATGATCATATCAATAGATGAAGAAAAAGCATTTGATAAGGCACAGAACCTGTTAATGATAAAAATGCTAAGCAAAGAGGGAGCATTCCTCAACATAACGAAGGCCACGTATGAGAGATCTGCAGCCAACTTCATACTCAATGGACAAAAACTAAATCTTTTCCACTATGATCAGAAACAAGAGAAGGTTGTCCACTTTCACCACTTCTATGCAACATAGTATTGGAAGTTTTAACCACAGCAATCAGACAAGAAAAGAAAAGAAAAGCATCCAAATCAGAAAGGAGGAAAAAAAATTGTCACTGTTTGCAGATAACATGATAGTGTACATAGAAAATCCTATAGACTCCACCAAAACACTGCTCGACTGAATAAAAGAATTTTGCAAAACAGCAGGATCCAAAGTCAATATCCAGAAATCAAAGGCATTTTTGTATACCAACAATGAAACAGCAGAAACAGAAATCAAGAAAAAATCCCATTTGGTATAGCAAAAAAAAAAATAAAATAAAATACCTAGGAATAAACCTAATCAAAGAGGTAAAAGACTTGTATTCAGAAAAGTACACAACACTGAAGAAAGAAGGAACACAAACAAATGGAAACGTAACATGTTCATGGATTGGAATAATTAACATCATTAAATGTCCATACTACCCAAAGCAATTTACACATTCAATACAATACCTATTAAAATACCAATGGCATATTTCACAAACATAGAACAAACACTTCAAAAATGTATATGGAACCATAAACGACACCAAATAGCTGCAGTAATTTTGAGAAAGAAGAACAAAGTGGGAGGGATCACAATACCTGATACCAAACTCTATTACAAGACCACTGTAATCAAAACAGCCTGATACTGGCATAAAAACAGGCACATGGACCAGTGGAACAGAACAGAGAGCCCAGAAATAAACCCAAGTCTCTATGGTTAATTAATATTTGACAAAGGGGCAGCAATGTAAAATGGAGTACAAATAGCCTCTTCAACAAATGGTGTTGGGAGAGCTGGACAGCTATGTACAAAAAAAACAAAAAAACAAAAAACAAACAAACAAAAAAAAACGAAACTCAAGCACCAACTTACACCATACACAAAAATAAATTCAAGGTGGATAAAACATTTAAATATAAGCTGTGACACCATTGAAGTTCTAGAGGAGAACATAGGCAGGAAAATCTCAGATATTTCATGCAGCAACATTTTTACTGATAAGTCCCCTAGAACAAGGGACATAAAGGAAAAAAAAATGACATCTAATCAAAATAAAAAGCTTCTGCACAGCTAAAGAAAACAGTATTCAAATAAAAAGAGAACCAACTATATGGGAAAATATATTTGCCAATAATACCTCAGACAAGGGTTTAATCTACAAAACATATAAAGAACTTACTCAACTCCACTCTAAGAAGACAAGCAACCCAATTAAAAAATGGGCAAAGGACTTAAACAGACATTTCTCCAAGGAGGACATATAGTGGATCCAGAGAAACATGAAAAGATGCTCAATATCACTAGGTATCAGAAAGATGCAAATTAAAAGCACAATGAGATACCACTTCACACCAGTCAGAATGGCCATCATAAATAAAGCAACAAACAACAAATGTTGGAGAGGTTGTGGAGAAAATGGGACCCTAGTGCACTGTCGGTGGGATTGCAGACTGGTACAACCACTATGAAAAACAGTATGAAATTTTCTCAGAAAACTAAAAATGGATCTGCCTTTTGACCCAGCAACCCCTCTGCTAAGATTATATCCTAAGAACCCTGAAACACCAATCCAAAAGAACCTATGCACCAACAATGTTCATAGTAGCACAATTTACAATAGCCAAGTATTGGAAGCAACCTTGGTGCCCATCAGTAAATGAATGGACCAAAAAACTATGGTACATTTACACAATGGAATTCTATGCAGCAGAAAGAAAGAAGGAGCTCCTACCCTTTGCAACAGCATGGATGGAACTGGAAAGCATTATGCTACATCAAATAAGCCAGGCAGTGAAAGACAAATACCATATGATCTCACCTTTAACAGGAAGCTAAACAACAAAACAAACAAACAAGCAAAATATAACCTAAGAAACTGAAATAGAGAACAGGCTGACAGTGTTCACAGGGGAGAGGGGAGAAAATTTCAGGGGAAAATGGGAAAGGTTTACAGGAACAAAGTTAAAGGACACATGGACAAAAACTAGAAAAGGTGGAAATGGGAGGGAGGTGGGGAACACTGTGGGGGGAGGTGGGCTGGGATGGGAGTAAAAGGTAGAAAACTGTACTTGAACAACATTTTTTTTTTTTTAGTTTTATTTATTTATTTTTAGAGAGGGAAGGGAGGGAGAAAGAGAGAGAGATAGAAACATCAATGTGTGGTTGCTGGGGACCATGGCCTGCAACCCAGGCATGTACCCTGACTGGAAACCGAACCTGTGATTCTTTGGTTTGCAGCCCACACTCAATCCACTGAGCTACACCAGCCAGGGCGAGAAAAATCTTAATATTAGGTTTCTTGGTTGTTTAGTTGATGTTCAATTTTTAAGGGGTTTGAAGTGTGTTTTTGATATTTAGTACCTATTAGGTAAAGTTCTCTTTAAAAGAGTGTGATTCTCCTGTGTTATGCTGGTAAAGATTACATTGTTTGCTAGAGAGACAGGTATTTGGCCTCCTCAGTAAATACAGTGCAAGAAAAAAACCTTTGGAATTGTGCACATTCAGTTATGTTTGAAACTGTTCAGATTAGCCTTGGAAAAGTATATTTTCATGATTTTATATTTAAAGAATGCATAAAAGGGACAGGTTACTGAGAAAATAAAAGCATGCAATATTAGAATAATTTAAGAATAAACAAGATAACAGAAATGCAACCAGCAATAGCCCTCAATTTAGGTTCTTAATAAATATTCACATTCAAACAACAATAAATAAAATAACAATCCAATAAAATAAAATAAAGGTGAAGTATGAATTGAAACATAATTATAATAGTTCTTCCTGATTTTAAGCTACAAAATAAACGTTGTCATTGATTCATCATCATTAAAACATGGCAAATGTGGAAAGAATGGGTTATTTTGCCAGTCAGAGGATGTTACAACCTTTTTTTTTTTCATATAGAAAAGGTGTGTGATCTTGACTTACTGATTCCTTCGTACACATAATACAATTAGAGAATGTGTCAGTCTTGACAAGTGGTTAATGTATTCAAAATATTAAGAATAAAAGGATGTTTATGGGGAGTAAAGTGGTTTTTTTTCTATTAGTTGTTTGAACCTGGTCAAGCCATTTACAGTTTTCTGTCTTGGTTTGCTCATCTACATTCAATACAGATTAGATTTAGCTGATTGCCAGGTTTTTTTTTTTTTCCAATTTTTAAAAGCTATAAGCCAGTAAGTTAACATTACATAAAGTAATGTAATTTATAAAGGAGTTCACAGATATGTCATGCTGATGAAGTAATAACAAAGTAATACCATATACACTGAAGTATTTTATTTTTTGCGAAGTGGGAGGTGTGTATAGTGAATCCTATACGATAGAATTAGCCACAATAGTAAAATAGTTGTGTACTCACAACGTACAAGATCTGTTTAATCCCTGGACCATTGTTTTGAGAAGGATTGGGTAGAAGAAAAGAAGGGAACTCTGGGGAAGAGGAATTATTACAGCCTGGTTAAAAACCTCACCTGGGACCACAAGAGTTCAGTCCCAGCCCTAATTCTTCTACTTAACCACCTCTGTGGCCCTAGGCAGGTTACACAACCTATCTGCTTCAGCTTCCTTATCTAGTCAATGGGATAAACATAGCCCCGATTTTCCTGGGTTGAAATGCAGGATAAGAAACTTAACAAATAAAATACATTTATAGCAGCACCTGTCACATAATAGGCAGTCAATTAAAATTAGCAAGTATATGATTATTATTAATTATTGTTTGAAATCTGTTTCCCATATATTTGCCCTTATGTCTTTAATAGCAAGTTAATGAGGTGAAGTTTGCTCTCCACACTATATAGATGAAAAACAGAGAATTAGTAACTTATCCAAAGGTTACACAAAATTTAAATTGGGGATTGAAGATAAAAATACATTTCTTTTTGGCTCAAAATTTTTTCCCAACATCAAGTGGAACATATTGCCTCTCTACCACACCTAGAAATTTCCACTAGCAATGGTAATGGTAATTACTTAAACCTGTAGACTTTCATTCATGAATTTTAATTTCATATCTTTGTAAGAGATAAAAGATCTTAAAAATTGCTTTCTGTGTTTATTTATAGACAAGAATGCCATGATCCAGAAAGGTTAGGAAACAAGCACTGTGACCATGATGGTGGTTAGTGACCGAGTCAAGACTAGAACCCAAGTCTACTCACTTCCTGTCCATTGCTTTTTCCTCTTATCATTTCAGCCACCTTGGTACATATGGGATACTATTCTGGACATTTCTATCTTCATCCCAAATCGAAGAGGAGTTTATATATAGTGCTTTAGATGAATCAGTACAATAATGCATTAGTTGATAGTTAATGCACTAGTTGATAGAGTATTTAGTCATACTCTAAATGATTATCTATTTTTATGTTTCAACATATGTCTGATTTGGTTCTTTGTGTGTAGCTATTATTAATTTTTAATAGAATTAATTTTTAGAGAAGTTTTAGGTTCACAGAAAAATTAAATGGAAAGTGCTGAGTTCTCATATACTCCTTGCTCCAACACATAGATAGCTTCTCTCACAATCAACATCCCCCACTGAGTGGCACATTTGTTACAGTCTCTGAACCTGCATTGACAGATAACTGTCACCCAAGGTCCACAGCTGACACTATGCTTCATTGGTTTTGTACATTCTATAGGTTTTGATGAACGTACAATGACAATTATCCACCACTATAGTATCATACAAAATAATTTCACTGCTCTAAAATCCCTCTGTGCTCTATTTATTCCTCTCGTCTTCCCCTACTCTTAGTTTGTATTTACTTTAATCATTTATTTTGCCCTTTGCTTTACCATAAGGAAAAAATAATTTTGATTTGGCTTATAAGGAATACTTTACAAGTCATCTCAGTGAACATAGGTGCTTTTCATTTGCTGAAGCACACCTGTGTGACTTCTTAAGAACTGACACACTATACTTGGCATGATATACAACTAGTTAAGTACTTCTGGATTATTTTTGTAAGAGTTATGCATTCATAGATGCTCTTAAATTGATAAACAAGTATTATTGAACAAGTACACACTGCAGTTAATGTATTAATAGATAGCTGTGATTTCCAGATTGAATGTAACCCCTAAATAGGAGCAAATGGTCATGAGGTAGGAAGAATAATAACCTAAAAGTTTCTACATATTCTAGAGTCTGTGAATATGTTGCCTTGCATGGCAAAAGAGACTTTGCAACTGTGATTAAGGTTACATGCCTTGAGATGTGAGGAGGATGCTGAGTTATCTACATGGGAGCAATTTGATCACATTAGTCATTAAAAGCAGAAAAACTGTCCAGCTGTAGTCAGAGAGAAATGTGACTAAAAAGAATACTCAGAGGGATGCAGTGTTGCTGGCTTTGCGAATGGAGGAAGGAGGCCATGAGCCAAGGAGTGTGGTCAGCCTCTAGAGATGGTAGAAGGAAAGGAATTGAATTCTTCTCTAGAGCTGCTTGTCGGACAGGAACGCAGCCCATCTGACACCTGATTTTAGCCAGGCTTGGATCTTTGACTTACAGAACTGTAAAATCATAGATTTGTGTTGTCTTGAGTCAGTAAGTTAGTGGCAATTTGTTATAGTAACAGTGGTAAACTAATTCAGTCAGGAAATATCACTCTTTTAATTTGAAATGTGATGACTGTCAATGCATATTTCCACAAGTAGTCTATGCTATTGTTGGCACATTCCTCACTTCATCATTACTCCTAATAATGAGTGAAAAGAGAGACAGGCATGCCAGCATTTTTACTAAAAGGTTACCTGAAAAATAATTTAATTAGCAAAATATGCAACAATTACATAGTGGAATGGATTTATAAATAACTGACATCATTCCAAAGCATAGACGTTCTTTGCCTTGTCAATGGGTTATTTAATTTTTGAGAGATGGTTCTCTTTTCCAGAACCCCACTTGAGGGCATCCTTTTTAACCTATCCAGAACTTACAGATGTTTCTGTCATCTATGGGTTATCTTTGGCTATGAGCCTAGCAGTCTGCACTCTTTATAAATGGAAGGGAAAAAAAGGAAATAAATTTTTCCACAGTTGCCTTCTTTTTCTCTAAGTGTGTTATCATCTTCATCCCCATTTTCCTCTCTAGATTTTATTTTTCATTTAATGTCTTTCTGAAGTATTGTTACCTATTATTATGCCAGTTTTTTTTTTATTTTTTGCTATCCTTTATAATCTTCTATAACTGCAGGTGAGTGGCAATGTAGAAGGCTCACTTAACACAGAACAGCTAGACTATACCAATGATCCAAAACAAGTAGAGAATCAGGTGAGCTCTGGACCACCCACTGTCAAGGAAGATATTTTAGATTGAAGTGTGTTTCTCCATAAATTCACATTTTAATGTCTTAAATTCAAGAATCTCAGAATACAACCTTGTTTGAAATGGTATAATTATAGATGTAATTAGTTAACATAAACTCATACTGGAATAGGGTGTACCCCTAATATAATATAAATAGGTTGTACGACTGGTAACCTTGTGAGAAAGAAAAATTGGGGCACCTGGGGAGAGCATCATGTGAATATTGGCCTTATGACACCACACACAAAGGAATTACCAGAAGCTAGTGTTACTGAGCAAAGACTTGCTGTCTGACATATATAGAAGCCAATACTAGGTCATTGGCTTTTGAAGAAAGAAAAGGCTTTGGGGTGGAATTTAAGTGATTAGGGAAGGACAGGCTGGTGTATGGAAGCATTGCAGGGCAGGTAATGGGAAGGTCTTGGAATCTGACCATTTATGGTAAGATATAAGGGCCTCAGCAATGGATCTTCTTGGACAACAAACCCTTTACTTCTTACAGGTTTCCAGAACTGAACTTCTGGTCATGTCTTGGTCCTTTGGGTCTGGGTATGACTGAAGGTCAAAATTCTCTTCTCTATATATGCTTGGGATACACATATATGCTTGTGGCTTTGGCCTATTGTCTCTGCAAATCAACTCAGTATCTTGTTAAAAACGGGATAGAGCTTGTTTGAGGTGAGAGGCTTAGGTCCTTCCCTAATGGCTTCAGAGAGAGCAAGGCCCTCTGGCAACATGATCTCAGATATCTAGTCTCCAGAACCAAGATTCATCAATTTCTGTTAAGTCACTTGGTTTATGGTAGTTTGTTATGGCAGCCCTAGCAAAACAACACAGAAAGATCTATAAACTCCCCACTGATTCATGTGACCTTTAATACAAGGGTACCCACTGTTGCCCTCCAAATTCCACATCTAGGAGGAAAAGAAGTTCATGTTGTTTGTTCCTTGAGTTAGTCACTGCAATTGTCTCTGCCTCTTAGTGGCACATATGTAACTTTCCTCAGGACATTTAGCTTGAATCCTAAAGAACATCTTTCTGGAGCCCACAACCTTTCTAAATGATAACAGGACATAAGATTTTCCAAAAAAAAAAAAAAAAATGGTTAGTATCTCAATATGTTTCATTTACTTAGATGCTTAATTAAGTAGCTAGTCAACAAAATTAAATAGTATTATGTGGGAACAAATTTTATCAGCAACTCTTCTGAGATAATTACATCAAGTAAATATAGTCCAGTGTTGGAAACCACCTTGCCTGGTATCAGAAGCTGTAACCCCTGCCGAGGCTAAGGCTGAGGGAAAGACCTTGGAACTGTAAGCCAGCAAGGAGACAAAAGCTTATCTCCCTGGCAGGAATGCCACTTCTGCTCCTTTTTACTTCACCCTGCCTGGACCCCAATGCTTGGTCGGTTAGCCAATGACGGGTAAGATTCCCCAAGGGGGGAACGACCTAACACAGGCACTATCACGTGGGAGGCCCCCAAGGAAGGACTTTGGGGGCTATGACAAAAGGGGATGATGGACCCTCACCCCTCTGCTTTGAGAAAGCCTGAGTGCTCATTCCATCCATGAGAAAATCTCCTTATCTCTTGGTTGCCTTAGTTCCCCTTGCTCCACCTAAGCCTGAAACAATGACAAGGTGGTGCAGCCCTGTACTAGAAAGGGCAGGTTCCCCGGGGTGATCAGGCCTAAGAAAGAATAGGTAAAATCCTGTGAAACCTACTTTGTTTAGAATGCTTTTAGTTGAATGAGAAGGGTCCAAGGAGGAAGTAAGTTTGTTCCTCAAAGTTTTACAGCTCTTTGACCCTGACTCAAATAGGCCCTCAGAGTTCCTTGTTATTTGATCCTTACTTCCCTGCATTGAGTAATGAGCTTTACCTGAATTCTTGTACAAACAAACCCAATAAAAAGCCTGCTGGGACAGGAGAATACACACCCTCCCTTACAGAGAGTGACCAAAGCGCTTTCCACTTGGAGAGTGGCCCCTTCATCCCTACTTCTCCACAGAAAATTGCCTGTTTCTGTGTATGTTCATTTTTTGTGTGTCAACAAGCCATCCGCAGCATTCCACGATCACTGCTGGTTGGTGATCGCGCTTCAGTCCAGCACAATGATTATTCATACAAGTAAAGAAAAATAATTTAATAATGTGTAATTAATAATGTGTATCTCACATCCAGCCTCATTAACTAATTAACAGTATAACTGTACACTGTGCCCTAAAAGACATGTTCTTAACCATAAACAAAAGGGCAACTGTATCATGAGAAGCTAGGTCTCTGGGTTATGAAGAAAAGAGAAGAATCAATGTCAGAAAAGGTAAACAATCAGTTATACTAATAAGAGGCAGTGTGGAAAGGAAAAGAAGAATGTTAGATTTGTAGGTATTGAGTCTTTTCAATTAATAACGTGAAACAAATTCTTAACTCTTCATGACTACTTCCAAAAAATCAAGCAGAAACTATATTATCTTTAACTGACTTTTAAGCCTCTTGTATTTCTGACCGTATTAACCAATATTATCAAGCCAAAAATCTCTTAGTTATATCTCCACACCATCAAGACCACCAGGAAGTCATATTTTTTTGTCGCAGCCACTTCTCTTCATTTCCATTGCCTCTACTCTCCCCCAAGATTCCATTTTGTTCCCTCTGGATATTATATTGCCTTCTTAAGTAGTTTCTCTGAACCCACTTTTGCCCAGCTGTAAATAATTTATCCTCCTCAAAACAACCGGTGGTTTTTAAAAATCAGATAATATACCTCTGTTAACACATACATTGAACAAGCTTGTCTTGTGCTCTCTCAGTTGTATGAAAAACCAAGAGGCTAGGGCACAGGTGGCAAACTCAAGGCCCTCCACCTTGTTTTATCTGGCCTGGTACTTTGTTTCTATCCACTGGCAGCGCTTAGCTCTCACTTAACTGTTAAGAAGTAGTTACATACAGTTATACAGTTCTAAACTTATAGAGTTCTAAAATTACATTCAGCCCTTCGAAGGCAACTCCAGGAGGCTGATGTGGTCCCCAGTGAAAATGAGTTTCATACCCCTGCTCTAGGGGATCAAGAAGGTAATATGAATAAGTGAAGTGCAATAGAATTGAAACAGTATAAAATATGTAGTAGTAAAAATAAAAGTAGCAAAATGGTATCAACCAAGAGTCAGTCTACCAATTCAATGTCAATAGGAGAACTCAATTTGTGATGCAGTGAGTGGAAGGATTTATTCAGTGAAAACAGCTCAGTTGTGATACAGCATAGCCGTGGAACAGTTCAATCATCATACAGCTTGGCTGAAGGACAACCTGACTCTGAGACAGTTCAGTAGTGACACAACTCCATTATAACACAGTGAGGCTGTGAGGAGGCTCCAGCAAGGCAGCCCCAGTGTTACAGCTCTGGTATTGCAGTACATAGCTTGCTCAGCTCCACTCCACCTCACTCTACTCCTGTGCTGCAGCTCTGCTCTGCTTCTGCACTGCATGTGTGCGCTCTGGCAAAACAGTTTGTGTTACCGCTCCAGTCAGGGAAACACAGTCTTTGGTGGAAACTGAAAGTGTGCCTTCTGAGCCAGAAGAGAGCTGACATGTAGAGAGAAGTCCTTGTCCTGGTCCCTGATTGGTCCCTTCTTATGCAAGTGAGGACTCCGAATTCTCACAGTTTGGTCCAAAAAGTACTCAGTTGGTCAGAATGGAGTTGTGATTGGTCAGTGAAGATATTAACTGGGGACAAAGCTCTGCAGATCTGATTGGACAGGGGATGTCTCAGTTCTATTAACTGAAATGTATGGTTCAAGGAACTCATTTAAAAGGGTTGGCTCTGAAGGCAGGAACACAGTGCAGGCAGACAGTTCAGTATAGCCAGCATTTGGTGCAGTTCATGTGTGGGTTCAATGCAGGCTTCTCCCTGAGGTGCAGCTTGCATGAGAGGCCCCTTGTAGCAATGGCTGCTAGGCTCTGTTTTCAAATTTGAGCCCAGTTGACTACCAGGAACCCTTCTTAAGAGGTATATTTATTTTTAAGGTCAACAATGAGAAATGACTTCTCTATCTAAATGGCACAATTTTTGTGCTGTCGGTGTCACCAGATTTGATTTATTAAGGGGAAATAGAAGTGTAGTCTTATGTAAAATCTTTCAATTTTTTAAAAGATTTTATTTATTTATTTTTAGAGAGGGAAGTGAGGGAGAAAGAGAGAGAGAGAGAAACATCAAAATACATAGAAATGTATGTATTAGAGAGAGAAACATGGCCTGCAACCCAGACATGTGTCCTGACTGGGAATCGAACCTGTGATGCTTTCCTTCCCAGGCCACGCTCAATCCACTGAGCTATGCCAGCCAGGGCAAAATCTTTCAATTTTTGAATATTGAAAAGTATTTCCATTTATTTTTCAAAGCATTATTCAGGCCAAATAAAACAAATATGTGGACCCATCTCTAACCCTTAAGCTAAGACTTAGCACCTCTGCCATATTCATGCTTGGGGTGGCCCCCTGCTCAGTAGTAGTTTATCAATGGTTTATGTGTGTTTGAGTTTTGGGGGAGGCGGTTCAGTCTACTCTACCCCCATTAAGTGCAAGTAACAAGGGCCTGTATTGTCTGTTGAGAATTTAACAATGGAATCAAATAACAGTTGATTTGCTTTTTATTGTTATGCACCAGCAATTATAAACAATGCCCTCTAGGACAGACCAGTCCCTTATATTTCCACCTTGGTGTACTGCTGTCCTGTAGCTCTGGACACTGCCCCTCACTCATAATGCTCAAGGCTTTTGGCCTTCTGTTCCTCAGAGAAACCAAACCTCTTCTTTCACAGGGACATTTTAATTGCCATAACATGCCAATTAGAATGTTTTTCTTTTATCTCTTCAAATTATTGACTTATCCTTATTTTTCAGATTCCAGCTTAAATTGATTTTCTTCAATAAGAACTTTCTGAACCTAACAGTAGCTCTCTCAGTCCTTCTCTTTCAGATCACTCAGTTTTATCATGTCATAGTTTACCTTATCACAGTGTTTTTGTTGGTTTATTTGTTTTAGTTTATATCATCTCTCTCTCCATCTCTTCTACTCCCAACTCACACCAGAAGGTACATTCAGTGAGAGAATTGAGATTAGGAATTTTGTCTTTATAAATATTCACCAATTATTTTCATGTCTAATGAATTGCCTGCTACATACTTGGCCAATAAATATTTCTTAAATGAATGCAAATGTTAACATTCACAAATATCTACCTAAATTATGTGTAAAAACACATGTATGAACAAAGTTATATGAAACACAACTTTGGAACAATTTACCATAAGGCCTGGATGAGTCTCTTTTGAAGTAACTACATTTAATTCTGATGAATTTTATGTAATATGTGAAAATAGATAAATAATAGACAGTAAATCACACTATTAAGTAGTGAAAATGGAGTGTGCAAATCCATTGAATAATATTGCAATGACTGCATTATTATCCATCAGAGTTAATAATTCTAAGTAAAGTTATTATATGTCAAAAATGACAATAATATTTCTCAGAGTGTCAAAAGTTTAAGTGGTTACCTTCACATTGAATATTCCTTTTCAATTTGTATAAAATGCAGATGTAAATAGTATAACAAGTTTAATAAGCTTCACGGCATTCGTGTTCATATTAACATAAGAACATGTTTCTTTTCCTTTTGTTTCACACTTGCTTTAATTATTAGAAAGCAATAATAAATGTGAAAAATAATTGGAATTCTAAATGTGTTATCTAGGCATCAAACTCAATTTTATTTTTCTTTAACAGCATTTCCAAAATGCTATTATTTTCCTTAATAGCATTTTCCTTAATGGCAAAAGTAGTTTCTGTGTGGTCATAATAGTAATGAATACATTCCTAGGTGAAATGTCAATACTAAGGACAACTTTGAGAATGCCAGCGTAGTTTCATTAATTATATTTTTATTACAGTTTAATGATGCATTTCTAGTAGAACTGTTTCATAATACAGAAGAAACCATCTGTAATAACACAGAGGGCAAGATTTGTATTTTGGGAGTTGGTGCCTCTGATCTAGTCCAAATTTTCAGAAATTGTCTGAAGATTAAATTTCATAAGAAAATAGTGTGGTGCTTTAAAGGGTGTGGTTTTGTGTGTCATGTTTCTACATAGCATCAGGAGCCCTTATTCACTTTTCACCTTTTTGAGTCTCAGTCAGTTTATAATTGTACATGCATGTCCGAGCTCTGTGTCTGCACTCTCTCTTCATGTCCTTCTGGCTCTTACTTTAATTAGTGATGTTTTATTATTGCACTTAATAAAGATTTTGCTCTATACTTGTATTTTAGATATAACAAGCATGAAGTATTCTAAAAGATTTAATGTAATGCACCAATATTATTACATTTCATGCTTTTGTTTTTATTTTAATTTTTATTTTTTCTAATCTTGCAAAATCCAGCTTTGAGCCTGGACTAGCTAGTGTCATCAGGAAGTGTGGATAGAAATTTTTTATTGGAGGTCTTTACAGTTCAGTGCTAGAATATAGAGACAAGGCTTGTGGTCATCAGTGTATAACATCCTTGGCTAAAATGCTTATTTTCCAGGTCTAGATTAAAACATTCAACACCTGAGCATAATGGGTCCTGCTGACTATTTTTGAACACTTCATGCCAAGTTCGGCAACAGGGACCATTGCCTTGATTCCCAAAATGTAGTTCAAATACAGGTCTGTCTCTCTAAATCCTGTATCATTTTCTCTACAGCATGCTATGCACCTGCTGACCCCTTATAATCTAGGGAATTTGAAAACAAAACAAAATGAGTAACAGTGTCTAAACAATACTTCTAGAGGATGTTGAACATTACCTTATCACTTTTATAGATGTTACAGTTTAAAATGTTTTATTTACCAAATAAGTGCAGGAAAATTTGGAGTAAACAAATGTAAAGACACATTTTAATGGTAGAATTTATTTTTTTAATATTTTTTAAAAATATTTTATTTATTTTACAGGGAGGGGAAGGGAAGGAGAGAGGAAGAGAAACATCAATGTGTGGTTGTCTCTCATATACCCCCTACTGGGGACCTGGCCTGCAACCCGGGCATGTGCCCTGATGGGGAATTGAACCAGCAACACTTTGGTTCACAGGCCTGTGCTCAATCCACTGAGATACACCAACCAGGGCTATGGTAGAATTTCTTATATCTTTCGGTATGTAATATTGCATTTGAAATAATCAAGAGAAGAAAACAGTTACTACTTCCTGAAATTCTATGACCACCAAATCCTGTTTTTATTAAAGTAGACTTAATTAACTGGTATTTCACAGAATCCTTTTAGGGATTCTATAAAATAGGATGATTGCATAATTTTTAAATATAAGAATAATTTCTTATTTTTAAAGGACCATGTAGAGTTTATTCCCTTGTTACTTAAAATCTGGTTTCAGGGCCAGAACTGAAAAATTCCAAGATAATTCCTTTGCCTGTTAAACTTGAGACACTCCTCTACAACCCCAGGCTATTATTTTCCAGTGAAACTTCAGTACGTAAGGAACAAAAGCGTTTCCTTAGCTTACATCAGCCAGATCAGTTTTAATAATATACCTCACCCTGAGGAGAGACCTTCTTTTTTTTACATCTTTATCTTTTATCTTCAGTAGAATGCACCTCAACACACACATACTGAGAGACTAAGACACTCCCATTTGGAGCTAGAGAGGAGTTCCAATGGATCAAAACTGAGGTTTTTCATTCTGGAGACAACAGGGAAAAAATGAGCCACAATAGCATCAACAGAGGGTAGGACTGGGGACCAAAAACATCAATCAAGTAGGTGAGATAATTTGTAGAATATTGAGACCATATATTTTAGTGGACTATAAAATCAATAATTATTATTTTTTCTTTTCTTAAAGACAGAAGTGATTAGTAGTTGAATATGATATATTTTAATATTCAGGGTTCTGCCAATAGCAGACAGTTGGTCAAGGACCAAAAAGTCAAGCGACATTAAGAGGGTTGGCCTGACTGAAAGAATCCAGAAATTGTCATTGATGTATGTATTTATACAGTGTAGAATATTATTACAGAACAAAACAAGGGGGCCTGGAACGATAATACTCTTACGGAAAGAGACTCAGGTCCGTCTTGTCCGCTGCCTTAAAGGAAAGATATCTCTTAATGCCAGAGATTCGTAAAAAGGAAAGGAAAACGTTTATTTAGTGCTATACAAACTTAAGGTAGTGACCTAATGTCTTTATCAAAATCTTAAAGTCCCTTAAAACACCCACAAATGCACACAGTCCTTCCTTCCCCCTTGCCCAGTATGGGGTACTGTATCTCAGGAAAGGAAATAGAAGTCCAGGCTCAGGCAATGTCTGGTTATTCCCAGTAATCTGTGCTCGGCTGGTAGGCCTCTCTTGGTTCTCGGCACCATCAGCTGTGTCACTGGAAACTCTGCTAAAGCCGGGTGATGGTTCCCCCTACTACTGCTGTGGGGGTCCCCACTCTGGCAAAGATGCATGGTCCTCTCTCCACTACTCCAGCCATGTGGTCCTTTCTCCACCACTCCAGCCACGTGGTCCTCTCTCCCCCAGGACCACAGGAGTCCCCACTCAACCAAATCCGCATGGTTCTCTCTTCTATGGCTGCCATGTCTGGGTTTAAATCCCAGCGCCAATCTTCCTCTGCAGCCCTGTTTCTGACTCCTCCTACACTCGGCCACACTTGCCCCCAATCTGCTGTCCTTTCCAGCTTTTCTGGTCACCATCATGGGTCTGGGCAAGTGTCACCTCATGTCCTGGAACCAATCTCCTCCGAGCTCCCACACAAACGCTGTAACTCAGGGGACCTGCCCCCCAGTGACATCTCGGAGAGGTGTCCCTTTCCATCCCCCTGGCCCAGAGCATGGGCATAGCTATTTAGCATATTCAAGCAACCGGCCCAAGGCAATAGGTATGTTAAATGACCATGCCATGGATTAGCTGCAAAGCTGCCCTGCATGTTCTTGCTCTGTGTGCCCCTTCCCCTAACTCACACCTGTGGGGGGAAGGGGTTAAAAAAAAAAAAACATCTTAGAATCTCTGGACACCTTGAGTTCTGGGGCCCATTTCAAATGTCCATTTGGGGTCCCCCCTCTTGGCTGCACCCTCTAACAATATCAGTCAATGGAATTTTAACAGCTGTCCATATCAGCTTTGAGAGAATGGCTTGTTGATTAGTCATTTAATCCATTAATTTAAAATGATGCCCAGTGAACTATCTGTACTTGCAACATTGTTTGACTGCGATATATTCGAATGAATGTAGCACTTCATTTAAATGTGACATTAAAGCTATCATTCAAGAGCAATTGTTTTAAAAATGCTACAAGATTTCAGGTAGATGTTTTCCAAGTTAAACAGTTCTGCAATGCGACATATTTCCCAATTTTCCTTTCTAGGCCGAGCTGACACTGTAAATGATGCATGGTGACAAAAAATAAAGTACATAATTTCAGCACATGATGTTTACTTGTTGGTACTAAAATAAAATCTAACAGAGAGCAGGATCATTTTCAATAAAATTTTGACTCACCAAAAATACAAAGCTATGATATTGATTGCTGAACTGACTCTCCCCAGTGTTTGAAATACATACAATTATTTGATTGTATAACTGGACTCTTCTGCTAGCTCTTTCTCCTAGAATGGAAATAATAGTTATCTTAGGAACCCAGAGGCTATAGAGATTTCTGTCTGGTGTAGTGTTATGTCTAGAGTTCGTAACTGAGGGTGAGATATCTTTGTCAGCTTCTCTGCACTGCTCTTTCTGCTCCAGGACCTGAACACTAAATGCTGTGATCTATCCTATTTTGAGCAGGGAACTGATAGCGTCACTCAGCCATAAGAGAAACAAGAAAAGAAAGAGGAAGAGTTACCAGAAATGCCATCTGATATTTTCTTTATCTGAGTGTTTGCTTCTAGGGTTGTTAAATAAGTCTATCTTTTACTGGCTAATTTTTGAATGAGCCACTGCCTTCTTTATCTGAGTGTATTAGATCCAGCGACAGAGAAAAGGGGGTTTTAAAATGCAAAATCTAAATAATGTTGTTCTGAAGATAATTACTATGTAATAAGTCTGTATACGTCTGGCTGGGGTATATTGAGTTAGTAATAATGGGTTGAAACAGGAATACAACCTGATAGCAATTCAGAAAATACTCAATGTCACTTTACATGTTATTCCTCACCTTCTTTATTTCCCTTAAGAAAAAATTAAAATTATGGCATTCACACCAGTCCTGTTGAGAACAGAGGTCAAGACAAACATGTATTTTCTGAGAACTTTGAAATACAATGCATGAGCTGGCAGCTTTCTCTTGAGAAAAATTCCTTTTTGGAAGCTGAAAATTTAATAAGCGATGTCTTTTGACTCTTTAAATTGGTAAGCTATAAAATGTTGATTTTTCAACCAAGTTGCAACCTTTTCAACCAAGCTGGACTGCCTCCCAGTGTGTCCACCCTGTTGGAAGAGCAGGAGTGGCCAATAGTACCCGTGTGCTCTCCAGATGCCAGAACACTCCTTCTGACCTGGAGATGCCTCTTCTTGCATTTGCTGGAATGGCATTTTCTAGGTCATCTAATGTGCCCCTTCAAATTTGCTGAAATGTCAGCTCTTTGTGGGGGCTTCTCCAATATTACTTTGCTTCCCCAGCTTGTTGGAAAACAGCTGTTCAATGCTGG